>RJWT010022257.1:0-17254 GCA_004365215.1 Cuniculus paca
CAATGGCAGCAAAGAGCAAAGCATTCATCCCGCCATATTGGAAAAGACCAACAAGTATAAAATCTGTCCCAGAACTTTGATTTCCAGCTTTCATGCCTTAAGTTGAAAAATTAAAGCAGATAATATATGAAACATCCATGGAGTAATGTAATTATCTTTTGAAAGAAAAAAAGGATGATAATTAAATATATCTAACCTTTCTAGAATCACTTTAGGTAAAAATACAGCTCTCTCCTGTTAGGCATAATAAACCTACCTATATTGAAATAAAGTTGTTTTTTCTTTTTTTGTTATTTTACTGTTTTGACATACCATATTTGTAGATACTATTGGTGAACCTGTAATGTTTCAATTCATGTGTACAGTGAGTACAAATCAAAAGGAAAAAGCACTCTCATTACCATTTTTTGAACTGCAAGAAACTTAATTTTTTTTACCCTTTTAACTCCTCTTTTTAGATTTTCATAAATTACAATGGCAAAATGTAAAGATGATAATTAAAAGAAGAATAAAAACAAAAAATAATTTTGTCACCATTTTCATGACATGTTTGCAAAAATCACATTTTTCATTTGTGTGTATTTTAGGGTAGTAGAGTAAATCTTTTCACTAATGAAAATATTCTACTCAGTTCTTTAACTCTATGTCAAGGAAGAGTTGTTGCATAATTGTATAATTTTTAATCAATCAATACTTAATCTTTATTTTACTTTTATTGGTTACAAATAGGAATAAAAGTACAGTGGTATAAATTTGAGGGTGATATTGTAGCCCTTTTAATTTTGAGTTGATACAAATCAAGTTATTAGAATAACTAATTTTCCATGTCACTAACTATATAAAATAAATATCACCAGACAGTAGTTCTTAATGATAATCCATGAAAATTCAATCTACATATCAAGATTATATTGCCTCCAATTATATACTTATTTTAATGAGTATGGAAAGACAGACTGAGCTGAAAAGAAGAGTTGCTGTGTAAAAGTAACAGAAAAGAAATAGAAGATTTTATAGAGGTTATTGAATATATTATGGGAACAACTGACCAAGATGGAGAAAGAAAAGAGGAAAAGATTACAGTTGAATAGAAATTACACTACAATAAAATTAACTATAATATCAAAATACAGATCCTATGTTACACAAGATACTTTATTATTCTACTGAGCAAATTGCTTTAAAATAGAAATAATATCCACAGTTTTCTAACTATTACAATAATTATTTCATCATAAGACAGATATTCTTCAAATTTGTTTCTATTTACTCCCCTCAAAAAATAAGTTCTGAAAGTAACTTAGAAAACTATTGAATTTATTAAATATGAGGGATATATACAAAATGAGGGAAATAAAAGACTAGACTGAATAGCAGAAAAGACTGAATATGGAAATAAAATAAAATAAAAAGGTTATAATATGCTAATTATCAGGTCCAACCATGTCAGTGCTATTTGAATAACAATCTTAAGGTTGTCCCAAAACAAAATTACATCAAGAATGTAGTCAAACATGCACTAACATACATGTGTTAACACTTGGCACAGTTTTTAAGATTTCTAATTATTGGTCATGAGCTCTTATCATTTTCCTACCTTGTGGACAGAAAGCTTGATCACAGGACACTTTGCTTAAGAATCATTTAAATATGAAATGCATCATGGGTGCAAACCTGCAAACATAGCACCATTTTGATGATCAGTGTAAAATGATGAGCACCTCCTCAGAAAGGAGAAAACATTTTAGAAATGATTAAACTGAGGAGGTAATGTCACATATTAAAACATGCCCTAAAACTAGGCTTTTATGGATTTCATATGCAAAATGAACAACACATACATGCAATTATAATGCCTATTGAACATTGCTGGGTAAAAATTATTGGTTGTTTGAGAAGATAAATAAAATAAACACAGTGGCATTTCTCATTGTGTAACACCTCTTCCGGAGTTGTCAAGTACCCTAAGTGTTTCACTAACCTTTCATAGGAGCAAGGGCCTGCAGACAGGTAACATGCAGGGCTTGATGCGGGTTTTATTATCTTCCTAAGTTAAGTTTTTCTCTAATTTCTCCTACAACACTAAGAGTCTGGACAGAAGTCAGCTGCAGGCAGTGCCAGGCTGAGAAGTGTTTCCACCCAGCCTGGAGAAACTGATCACCAGAAGGACTCACATTCAAGTCCCCGCTGGTTTGCATTACATATGTACAAATATTCAACATGCTTTTAAGTGCTGTGAGACTGAGGAAGATGCATTTGTCCTTCCTTGATTTGATTACAGTAAGGACAGACCTCTTCTTTTGGAAGCTGTATGAGAGGCTAACTGAAGCAGGGTTTCCCCCACCTGTGACCCCAAATCACAATCCCCACTGATCATAGGAACTCTGAGCGCTGTGAAACTCAGTTCATAAGGCTGAAGAACTGAACTTCAGGCCATGCCAAATAAGATGCACCAGAAACATGGACATTTCACCTGACAGCTGAAGGAAATATGCCAAGATGAGCCATGAAACACCTAACACACAACCTCAACCTCCTTAGTGGAAGGACTCCACTAATCCCTCACCCAACTTCCAACATCCATTCTTCTTTAGAAGGAATCCTGAAGAGGATCACATAAATCAACGTAAAAGCACTATACTGAGCATGACATATGCACCAGTGTATTAAACACACTGAAAATTCCAACCCCAAAATAATAATAATTTAGCTCTACTCAATTAGGTAATGGAGTAGACTCTTAGTATGAGGGAAACAAATCAATACCAATATCTACTGAAACTGAGTTATAAACCAAGCTCAGGATATTTGGCAGAGAAAAAAGCAGCCTTAATGATTCTTAAGGCAAAGACAGATTTGAGAATGAGCTCACTGCTCCTGGCCCCACAAGCTGAAAATCAATGCGTATTATTAAATAGCTTTTTCAAATGATCGTAGTTAATTACAGTTGTATTGATTTCCATCATAATGCAGCCTGTTTTGCTGTTAACAGCATCATGGAAACTTTTGCATGTTTGACCTCTATGCTTACCTTGAAATTAGAATTTTGTTTCTGTTACAAATCCTTACAGAAAGAGTCAGAGATGAGTTAACTCATTGCAGAAGATGGAAATAGAGAAACGTGGAGAACTAGAGGGGAGGCATAAATTCAGTCTAACACCAAAAAATAGCAAATAAATACCTTCATAGTTTTCAGCAGATATCACTGAAACAGTGCCTCAATAATTTATGTCACCTGGAATTAGTCCAAATGAAGAACATGAGCACATCAGTAAAATACTGCAATTCACTCTCATATACATTCAAATAAATCACTTACCTTTAAGTAGTATGAATGAGGCTGAATTCTGTTTCTTTTTTCATTACTCATAGGAAATTTGTAAGGGATCTTTGTGTAATTCTGGAAGTATTTGGTCAAGCAGCAATTAGATAGCTCTGTTGCCTTTGCTGCAGCGAATCCTCCCCCAGCTGTAGGACCTTGGCAAGCTAGCAAGAGTGTGAGTGAGTCCTTCTTCCTTACAGAGAACCCCAGGTGGGTTGGCAAGAGCCCTGATGCAGCCTCTCCCCACCTGGAGGAATCCAAAGGGCCTATAAGATCCCAAGTGACACAGTAGGGTCCCAACTGAGGCACATACTATAGACCGGTGAATCTGGCAGCCTGGAGCAGCCTGAAGCTGCAGGAACAACAGGAGCTAAGGGTTGGCTTGCATCAATACTCCTAGGCTAGTCAGCCTGGGAAGAATTTAGGACTCACCCAACAGGCCCTGCAGGAGGAATTCAGGTGACTGCCCCTCCACTACATTGTAGGACCCAGCAATCGGGTGAACATCAGCCACACAGTAGGACGCTAAGACACACCAATGAACAGTGGAGACTAACTGAATTGAAAAGACCAAAATATTAACCCAAAGAGGTGAAAATGATAAAACAAAAAAGCAAAATGCAATTTCAAACACTAAGTTCATGAGGAACAAGTACAGGAGACATCAAAATAGAGGACATGCACCTGAAATTTCTGAAAAGATAGCAAGTTAAATAAAGAAATAAATTCATGAGGCTATAGAGGAAATCAGATTACAAATAATCTCTCAGGTAAAGAAAGAAATGACAACCTTAATAAAGGATTTGCTCAGCATAGCTAGAGAAGACATAGACAAAAAAAGTACAGGAGCATGGGAAAATGATGGAAACCTTGAGTGAACAATATAGGAAAGAAAGAGAATGCATGAAACAAATTCAAAGAGATGTCAAGGAAATTAAAAATTCCACTGAAAGCTGCCAAAATCACTTCAATGAAACAAAAGATAGATTTTCAGACCTTGAAGACAGGATCACAGCTAGCAATCACAAAAGGAAAGAACTCTTAAAAATAACAAAGAATCATGAAATAACAATTGAACAACTTCAAAATGATGCAAAGAAAAACAATAGAAGACTGGTAGGTCTCAATGAAAATGCAGGAGTCATATAATACCGCTTTGCTTAATTATCTCACTTCTTATACCTGTTTACCTCCAGCACTCCATGCCCTCGGGGCATCCTTAAGCACTCTGTGCCCTTGAGGCCTTCCTTGGGCACTCTGCGCTTTCAGCTCTGCATATCACTAGCTCAGCGGCTTCCCCTTTCCTGCTTTTGTAGTTGATTCAGTTGAATCTGGAGGAGCTGTGTTTAGGGGACTCTGCAGATAACTTTCTTCCTTATGATTATACTTTTCTGCTGGATGTTTAAGACCAGGATTAAGCGAGACCTGTACCACTCAAAATCAATTTTTTGCTATCTCTCAAGGTCTATCTCTAAGTCTCCTTAGGAATTATCCTAGAACCATGTGTAGAACCTCTTAGTGTTTCTGTCGGTATCAACTGTCTGGATAAGTCAAGGCCATTGCTTGATCAAGTGGCTTTCTGTGAAAGCTTCAGAGATTTTTCTCTCCTAGTGACTCTCCTTAGGCACACTACACATGATAGATCACCTTCCTCTGTGGTCCTATTATCTCCTTGGTCAGAAGACCAGGGACTCCCTGAGTTACAGGAGATCACACAAGAGGTTCTCTTATATCCTGGGTCCTTGTTGACCTTGGAGGGTAAGAATCAAAATATTGGCTGTCCTCCTAGTCCATCGGTCTTTGTAATCTTTTGGCCTCTAACCTTAGTTGTTGAAATCCAGAAGATTGATGACTTTACATTATAATGGAGGCAGTAAACTTAATATTACTATCATATCTGAATACTAAGCACCTTAGAACATAATATAGAACTGTTATTCTCTAATAACCATGGATATTGTAATATTTTTAGCCTTAAAAATATTAATAGATAAGTTACATATTTTACACAGAAAGTTAAATATCAAAAAATACATAAAATATCAGCATGACAATCATGCTGACATTTTGTAACATTCTTAAATTTTCATTTTGACATAGTATTTCACTACTTTGTATTTATTTTCTTTCTTATTTCTAATACATAAGAAGCTTTTACCTAATTGATGTTTAAGGGAATGTGCATCACATAAGTTCTTTGTTAAAGACAGATGTCTGAATCCAAAAGAAAAGTATCACTATAAACAGTCCTCATTCCACACTTCAGAAAACCTGCACATCTGCAGGCATGAATACATTCAATATACTACAAAAACTTTAACAATCAATTGTTACCACCATATAAAAACCTTTGTACAAGAATATCTTTAAATAAGAAATTTGTGTTGCCTGGAAAACTTATTGAATAGAGGTCAGATCAAGGGATGACTCACACTCTGAGGGAAGTTCCCTGCAAGCATGTGGCAGTCAGTTTATTCTGCTCATAGACTTGCAATTCAAACATACATGGATGATTCCTGGTAGCAAAGGCATCCTCTCTGATCAGCATATCCTTTGCAATGACTTCCTTTAACACTAATTGTGTGAGAGAGAGAGAAACAGACAGAAAGAGACAGAGACAGAGAGAGAGACAGAGACAGAGACAAGAGAGAGAGAGAAAATGGCTCTCCTCCTTGAAAAAAGAAATTTTCTCCTTGTGGTGCAACAAAATTTCTCCAAGTCAAAAAGTCAGAAGTCTCCTCTTGTGGCTCAACAAAACGTACAGGGCACTATAAAAATGAGTTTGCCGTGAGATGTTCCTCCAGTGTGGAGGACTCTCTCCTGGCCTCCACCACTCCTTACTCATCTAATTGAGCAAAATCTGAGAGACTGTGCACTATGGAAGGGCTACTGTTCTACCCTTTCTTTTCATCTTAGGAGCAGGGCTTCCAGTCAAATCCCTTGTGGTCATCTCACAAGCATACATCCATAAAAAAATTCCCTAATGCAAAACCACAAAAGTAAAGTAAATGCAGAAATCAAAAATGCAATGAACATTTCTATAAATGTCTATATACATCATTTCTATGCACATGTTCTTTGAGAACTGTTTTCCCTATGTTTAAACCCTTATAAAATCAATGTACCTGTCTCCCATTTGTTTTGTGCAAGCCTGTTTTGCTCTCTCTGGCACTAAAGAACCCATTTTTCTCTCTCTTTGTCCCTAGTAGACCCATTTCTCTTGGCTGATCTCTCTCTCTCTCTCTCTCTCTCTCTCTCTCTGTACGTCTGTCTCTGTCTCTCTCTTTCTTTCTTTTGCCCCAAGTTTAACACCTGATGAATTCATTAATAACGCATTTCTCTCCATTTTGCATGCTCAGTGAGAAGTGTCCCCTCCTTTGCCACTTTTTCTTACCCCATCCTTGTTTGGGTGCCATACGTCATGCTCCTGAGAGGTCTCTAAGTTCCTGGGAGAAAGAATGATGAGAGGATGAAGAAAATAAAGACAGAGACAGAGAGCTGGGGTCAGACAGAGCCCTTCCTCCTGGATAAAAAGAGGAGATTGCTTTACCACCGCAATGTGTTTATCTGTACATTTGTCATATGATGCCCCTTTGCTTAACTAGCTCTTTTCTTACACCCCATGTTCTCAGGGCTGGATCACCTGTTTGCCTCCAGCTCTCCATGCCCGCAGGGTGTTCCTTAGGCACTCCATGCCCTTGGGGCCTTCCCCAGGCACTCTGGGCTTTTGGCTCCTCACATGTGAATGCTCACTAGCTCAGGGGCTCCCAGCACATCATTGCACTTGAATCTTATCAAATCATCACAAATGTCTGAAGGAACATGTTCCATAGTATACTATGGGTTAATATTACTCTATTTTCTGCTGGTATTTATGAAACCAGTGTATTCTCATGGAATTAGATTGGGAGATCAGCTCCCAGGCTCCCTTCTTTAAAGTTCTATTTCCCTATAAAGATTTACCAGAATTAAATCTGTGCAGTCTGCATTATTTTTTAAAGTAAAAGTCACTCAGTGTTTCAAATATAAAATGATTTCATTACAGGCTATTGGATTCTGAGTCAATCTTTGGAAATATGAGGACAGGGTAGGTCACTGTGGGGTAATCTTGTGTTGTCACCTGGATGCTACCCTAACCTGAGAATGTACATGCTGTTCTCACTGACAGTCTGCACTCTGGCACCAAAGTCCTTGAAAGATGCTTTAAATTCATGCACTTCTCCATCTTGCAAGGTTGATGATCTCACGAATGGATCACAGTTCAGAGTTTCATGATCATCACCTCAGAGACAAAACAAGGCTATTTGCTTCCTGGCTTCATGCCTTTTTACTTGCCTCCAATATTTTACTGAAATTTTACTTTCTCAGTTTTTTTCATTTATAAAACTGAAAGATAATAAGATGCACAGTTAAGGGGAGTTATTTGGTACAAAATGAATTAAGGATCATGAATTTTCTGGGGATTTTTCAAATATAAAAGATAATAAAGATTGCTACTTTATTGAACACATACACACAAGTATTACTTTATTAAAATTGTTGTACATTTTATTAATAAAGTATATGTATTGTATGAAATACAACATCCTGATAGATGTAAATATTCTAAATGGTTAATTCAAGATAATTAACAGATGTATTACTCCCCATATTTATTTTTATGGGGTGGAAAGATTTGACATAGGTTCACAGAAATTTTGAAGTACAAAATACCTTGTATTCATCATGTTGTAGAATATTTCTTAAAAATGTTGTCCTTGTATAACTGATATTCTACTGTCAGTGAACAATATCTTTCTAATCACAACCTCTTCTCCACAGACAGCAATGCTAGTAACCATCCTACCCTTGATTCTGAGAACTGGCATTTCATACTATGTATATGCATAATGTGGAACTTGTGATTCTGTACCTGACTTACTTTGTTTAACATGATGTCCTTAGGTGTATCCATGTAGTCACAAATGACAGAAATTTCATCTCTTTTATGAAGCTGTGTAGTAGTATATCATGTATACATACTACATTTTATTAATCTACTTATCCCTTAATGGATATTTAGAAGATTTCATATCATAGCTACTTTGAGAAGAGCTGCAAGATATATGGAAAAACAGACATCTCCTTCATATTCTGATTTAAAAATCTTTGCACTCAGAAGTGAGATTATTAAATCTATAGTAGATCCATTTTTAGTTTTTGAGAAACCATCGTTCTATTTTCCCCAATGGCTATATCAGCTTACATTCTTCCTTTTTTTTTTTTTTTTCGGCATCGGGGATTGCACTCATGGCGTTGCGCTTGCCAGGGAGGCGCCTAGGCCGCTAAGCTAGATCCCTGGCCCTGAACTTACATTCTTGACAATTTACAAAATGTGTCCTCATCAACACATTTTTGTTATTTTGATAATATATATCTTCATAGTTATGAATTAATATCTCATTTTTACTAATTTGTAGGGGCATTCTTTTTTTTTAATAACTGAGTTCTGTTCTCACAATCTGGTCATTAAATGAATTGGTTACTAAATGAGGAATTTCATATATAGTACATCAATTCATTACAGTATTCAGAACAAAGACATGGTCAAAAGAGACTCCAACTTGATGACTTTGCTTTTATTTGCCTCTTACATGTATGTAGTACTGTAGTACATGTATGTGTAACCGAATATGAAACTACAGTACTGTACTGCATAGTAAAATCAGAAAAAATTACAGTACTGTATAAACCAGGAATACTGTAAAAAAATACATTAAGGCTCTATAAACAAGATATACAGATCTGTACAAAAAAGGATATTCTAGCTAATGTTTTAGTCGTCCAATCCTTTAATCTCATCATCAGCACTGTGATCAGGAGACTCATTAAGGAAGATGATGAAACAGAAGTGGAAGAATAGTGATAGCATTAATGGTAACAGCTTTTGAGAAGAATAACCTTAGTGTGATCTGTTTTGTCATTTTATTTTTTGCTTAACAAACTTCACCAGAGCATCACAAAAGCTCATTCATTTGCCATTTCACTTTCACAAACCATTCAATGTTTGGATCCATACGCTGTAGTTCTAACATAGCTGTGTTCACTTCTGAGAACACACTGTGGACAGTGCACTGTGGACAGTACACTCAGTGAGATGTGTGGAGTTTTTGGGCATAGAGTCAAACACAGAAGTAGAAGTGGCCATAAGGTCACACTGCTGCTCATCTTCCTGTGTCAGAGTCTGAATGCAGATTTTCCATCCTCACAGTCATTAACCAGGTAGTCATTAACTTAGGAATATCTGTGTGTCCTTGCTGATGAGTGAGACTGAACAATTTTTTAATGTATCCATTGAATTTTTTGTGTCTTTTTTGAAATCTCTATTCAGTTGCTTCCTGCATCTGCTAATTAGGCTCTTTGCTTCCTTGTTTTGAGATGAATTTCTTGTGTATTTTGAACATCAGCTATTTTGCTTGAAAATATTGTCTTCCATTCCATAAGTTGTCTCTTCCCTCTGATGTAGGAAAGTTTTTAATTTAATACAGCAATAGCAGTGTGTTTTTTGCTTTTATTGTTTCTGCTTTGGAATCATCTTTAAGAATTTATCATGAGACAGATATCAAGGAAGTTAACTCTATGATTTTCTTCTACTAGTTTTACAGTTCCATGTTTTCATAAACTTTTCATCCATTTGAGCTAATTTTTGCATGTGGCATAATATATGTGACTAATTTCATCTTATCTGAATACACATATTTTTTTTCTGCAACATTTTTATTGAGGATACTTTTCCCATTAAGAAGGGTGACGTATGTGATTAAATCTATCTGGTGAGGTCCATAATGTGACTGATGGACATTTTTGTTCCTTTCCAAAGTGATGAATTATTTAATTTCATTATTTTGACAATGGAATAATTAAGCTATTGCCTCTCTGTAGGGGAAAAAGAATCAAATAGGGGACTTTTCCTTGAGGACATGCGCAGGGAGCATTGCCTTTACTTCTGCGATTGTTTGGTAGAAGGATTTTGGGTTATTTCTTCTCCTTAGTTCAGTACTAATGTGTGGTCCTGATATCTGGGAAGAAAAGATCCATCACTCTACTTACTATCATGTGCACTACTTTCTCCTCAACAATTCCCGGTGATATTTTGAGGAAACTAAAAGGTAACTGTAAAAATATCTATTTTGCACCTGATCCCTCTGGTGGCAACAGCCATGATGGCCAGGACATTGCACTGTTTAGGTGATTAATCATTTTATTCAATATAATTCGTCCTGTTTAAGGAACTCACCTAAAAGCAAAAGTAGAGAATAATTAATTAAATCACACAACCACTGAATATCTTATAAGATGGACAAAAAAATTTCTTTATGACTATGATGACACTATTGGTTGAAGGAAAACCATTTCACTACATGATGATTAAGACTACAGAAAGATAGATTTTTAACATTTAATTTATTTTGCTACTGCCCATTTTTCCTATTCAAGATGCATATACATCTGCATTTCTGTATTTGACAAAGGGGCTATTGACTTAGATTGCTAAAATGCTTTAAATGCTAAAATTTTGAATTTTTCAATGTATTACATAATGATTTAAGATATTTAAATGAAAATTATGTGTATTGTGGAAAATGGGTCTTTCTACCACATGCAATTAAATATAAGGCAGTGCATGTATGATCACTTATTATAAGTGAATGGTAAAAGAATATGAATGTAACTAAAAGATAACAAAAGCTACAGTTCTTTGAAAAAGGAGATAGAACTGCACAGAAAATGGAAAGATACCCTCAGTTCCTGTATAAGCAGAACAAATGTATTCGAAATGGGCATTTGTTCAAAACAGCTATAAAGATTCAATGCAATTCTGATCTAAATAACAACAGCATTTCTCACAGAACAAAAAAAGCATCCTAAAGTCCATGGGGAACCAGAAGAGTCCCAGAATAGCAAGGGCAGTTCTGGCAAACAACAGCAAAGCGGGAGGCACCACAATCCTAGATTGTGAATCACGATGGTAAACTTCTGACATATGCAGAGCTTTGCAACCTTCCTTCTGATGATAACTTTTTTGCAGATTTAGATTTCCCAAAGTCAGCCTTCTCAGGGCCCCTCCACCTCTTGGCTCCTGAGGATGTGAATGAGGGGGTTCAGGAGCGGGGTGACGATGTTGTGGAAGACGGTGAAGAACTTGCCCCGGTCTTTCAAGGAGCTGTTTCCCAACTGCATGTACATGTAGATGGTGCTTCCGTAGAAGAGTGACCACATGTGTGAGATGGGAGCCGCACGTGTGTTGAAGGCCTTTTGCCTCCCTGATGCTGACCACATTCGTATCACGGCCCTCACAATGTAGCCCTAAGAGACCAGGATGAATGCCAACAGCGACTGCACAATGCCTCTGGCCATGCCTTCTACAGCAGCTGTGCTGATGCAGGCCATGCAGATCAGTGTTGGCATCTCCCACAGGAAGTGGTTCACCTTGCAGCACCAGAGTGGAGTCACCACAAGGTTACTGTAAACATAAGCAATGAGTTGGCTAAACCACATCACCCAGCAAAGGACACTAAACCCACACAGAGCTGTGGATGCATAATAACCATGTAGAGCAGGGGCTTGCAGATGGCCACGAGGCAGCCATGACAGCCAGGAGCAGGCACTCCACACCTCCCAGAGCCAGGAACAGGAAGAGCTGGAGGGCACATCCTGCATAGCTGATGGTCTTGTCCGGGCCGTGCAGGTTGTAGAGCAGCTGAGGGATGGAGCTGGCGGTGAAACTGAGGTCCAGGAAGGACAGGTGGATGAGGAAGTAGTACATAGGGGTATGGAGGTGGGGGTCCAGGCAGAACACCAGGATGATGGCGGTATTGGCCAGCAGGGTCAGGAGATAGGCCACCAGGATGACCACAAAGAGGATGCTCTCCAGGTGAGGGTGGGCAGAGAAGCCCAGCAGGATGAAAGTTCCTTGGGAGCTGTCATTGGTACCGACCATCTCTAGTGCACCTACAGAAAAAAAGGAAATTGAAATAAAGATGATTCATAGCTACTCTATATACCTATTGCATGCCAACCATACCTCAAACTTCTAATAAAACACATGCATGACTTAAGTATAACAGCTTTCTAGACTAATGAATGTTTCTCAAAGAGGACACCAATGAGAACCTCAGAAACTAGTCCTTTCTAACAGGCTCATGCAGGCACTTTACTAGAATGAGTTTTATGTGATCTCATTACTCCTTTCCTCTTGCACTATTGTCTTGTTTCACTGATCTTTGCTTTTAGCACGAGAAGTCTTTTAAAAACATGCATTGTGTATTAAACACCAGCTGCTAAGCGCAAAATAAATGGATCCAGCAGCAAATTTTAACCTATGAATTCACAGAAAAAGATAGCAGTATCATTTGTATTGAAGATTGGCTAGAGATGAGTTATTGCAGATACCACATTCTTTGTGCTGAAGTCCCATACATATTTTCCTTAGAAATTAGCTATTTGTGCATGTCAGTGTCAGTAACTTTAACTTGTTGCTATGTGAAAAATTCCACTGGGGAAGTAGATGAGTCACTTTTAAGATGCTGTCCTATCTACTGGAATGACTGACATGAAATCATTTTAGTCATTGCTACTTGAAAGTTACAAAGGGAAAACTGGATGGTTTTATTCACTATTGAATGTTTCCTTTCTAAATAGCTCTTAAGATGCTTAAATGCTTTAAAGCACATAGAAGGATACATGTGCCCGCATAACAAACCTGATCATTGTTGCTACCACTTGCAGGTGATCAAATAAATTTTTCAAAGAAATGGATATCATATGCATGATTTGGTGATGAGAAACCTATTCACAACAAACACCAAACTTGCATACAATTTTTAAATGAACACTTAGTCAAATTAAAAATAAAAATACCTTTAAAGAGAAAAAAAAAGAAATAGAATAAATTGACAAACAATACACTTGGGCCATTTTCCTAGAAAATTAATAATATCTTTTGAATATAAATATAATTTTTAAAATTTAAAAAAGTAATGTTGAACAACAGAAAATTCTTGTCTTTTCCCAACTCCTTGTTCCCCTCAACCAGTCTGCATGTTAACAAGGCAAACATGTCTGTCTGTGCTCTCATCCTGGGGAGACCTCTGGGATGTCCAGGGCTTAATTTCCTTGCCTTTTCTGTGAGTGAATTGTGTGAATGTCCAACAAGCTGGTTAATAATGGCTGATAACTTTGGACAGTCATTAGTGTTTGAGAAAGGTAAACTTCTACCAAAGTTCTTCAAAAATCTTGATTCAAGGTATCGCACACAGACTTTTCTGCATCTCTCTGATCTTTGTTACCACAATTGAATGTGAATTGACCCACTTTGACGCTGTAACACAGATGTAGACGCTGAGCCTGAAGATGCCCTAGGAAAAGCAGAATGACCTTGGCACTGCTGCCTTTATCCCACACACCTCCCTCACAGCCTGGGCCGGAGCTGCCCAGCTCTGCACGTGCAGTCATTTGCCCCTATGGAATCCGTGTGTCTCAGAGGTGGTCCAACCCCAGTTTCCACAGCCTCTCTTGTCTCACTCAAGCCTGTGGACATCAGTATACGAAAGCCGAAAGTAGTTTTCAGAATTTGCAGGGACACTGGAAAGCTGGTCATCCAGCTGTTACTATGTCCAGTTGCTGACCTCGGGCAGCACTACGTAATCCCAACATCTCCTCAGACCCCAGCGCAGGCTGAGCTTTGCAGCTGCCCCGCGATGAAGACACCTCTCCAAGAGGCAGCAGGGACCCCAGGGTGGGAGCCCAGCCTGTGCCCTCCCGAGCAGAAAGTTCCAGTGTGGGATCAGAGCTGCTGCCAGGCCATGCGATTCCTGCAGAGCTCCCAGCCAGGCTGAGGTAAGGACCAGGCGGAGTCTGCTGACACACGAGGCTGGCATCCTCAGCAGCGCATCCCCTCCAGCTGCTCAGGGCTGCGTCCTGTCCCTGAACTCGCTGCTGTGCAACTCTGCCTCACAGATCTTCCCAGTCTCTCGCTGTCATGTCCCGACGTCCCGAATTCATTCTCTGTTTAATAAACCTACTCTGCGGGGTGGGTAGAGGTGCCCGCCTCCATTTGGGGACACGCTCGGCTCTGTCTGGGGACGGTCCTGGTATGTATTATAGCTCCAGGTGTGCGCTACAGTCCCTCTGTGAGAACTCAGTGTCCAATCCGGTTCCAGAATCACTGCAACTGTGCACGGGGCAACAGTGCCCTGTGACCCTGTGCCCGATCTGCCTTCCAGACGGAGGATGCAGATTCTGATCAGGGTAGCCCCACCGCTCCTGTGCTGAGCAGCGGATTTTCAAAATTTGACTAATTAATGAAATAATTACTAATTTCCAAACGAATCAAGTGGAAGGACTTTTTAAGCAGACTTCTGACATTTGCTAAAAGTTAAAGATAAAATGATTCTGTGTAAATTTATGTCTGACTCTAAGTGAAGTGCACGATCACATGTCCCATACCTTGGTGGAATGACAGTGAAACCCGTAGCACAAATGTGGAAGTTGCTCTTCGAGGCTTTTCTTTCTTATTGCTGCCAACTGTCTCCACATGGTGGCGAGATTTGCTTTCTTTTGGTTTTCCATTATTTAAACCATTTGCTACAAACCTGAGTATTTGTTCAACTGGTAAGTAGTAGACTAAATTCCAACTGGTAAAACATCACTTTTCAATTTCACAAAATTTAAAATACTACCATTGTTTTTCTTAATTAATGAGTCAATTTTTTTTATTGTATACAAAAAAGTAAAACAGAATTTCATAACGGGTGTGGGGATACCCAGGGAACAAGTCACCAAAAAACAGACACCTGAGCTGCCAACCCGAAAACTAACTGGCAGGACAGATAGTCAGGGTGCATTGCCCAGGCTTTGGACCAAGTTTGGGTCTTCTATTCATCTCCATCGATGCAGAATTTATGAGTTATAATGTTGAGGTGGGTTTCATTTTGATAAAAATTCACATGAGATTGATGTTGTTAAAGCTGGACATTCCTTGGAGGTGGGTCTTGTTAAAAGCAAAGAAAGATGATACAGATGCCAAGGTTTTTGAATACAATGATTGGAAATGCAAGAGCTGAAAGAAAACCACATACCTGGTGACAGAGGATTGGTATTGAAATCTAGAGCAAAATATCATGCAATATCAGCTTCATTAGCAAAACTCTTTATATTTGCTGATAAACTTTTGGTAGTTCTGAGAGTTTAAAAAAACTTCATAACAAAATAACAGGAGAATAACAACAGTTAGTACATTCAGCATTGTTATCTTTAAATTACTTCATCAGTGTAAAACTTATGAGCTTAAAAAGCTATCCAAACAATATTAGAACAAAATTTTCTTTTCAATGATGTAAGAGAAACTACTAGTACAACTATCTTGTGTTTTGTTTTCTTTTTTCCTTTTCCCTTTCCCCCACCCTAGTTCCTTTTTCCTTTTGAACAATTTCTTTCCATATCACAGTATCTATTGTGCATTTTGGATCTTATTTACACTTTCAGTTCCTCACACCTGGGAGACAATACCATACTTACACATGTGAGTCTGATTTATTTCACTTATGAGTATGGTCTCTAGTTGCATCCATTTACCTATGAAAGTCTCAAATTTATCCTTCTTTATGGTTGAGTAGTATTCCAAATCTTTTTTATCTATTCCTTGGTTTTTGAACATTAGGGTTGGTTCCAAGATTTAGCTATTACAAATTGTGCTGCTATAAACATGGGTGCATATATATCACTGTGGTATGAGATTTTCTGTTCTTCTGGGAAGAGAGACAGAAGTGGGATAGCTAGGACTTCTGATTCTAGTTTTTTGAAGAATCTCCACACTGATTTCCACAGTGGTTGCATCAGTCTAAACTCCCACCAACAGTGGAGAAAGGTTCCTTTCTCCCCAAACCCCCTCCAGCATTTGTTATCATTTGGTTTCTTGATGTTAGCCATTCTTTCTGGAGTGAGATGAAATCTCAGAGTTGTTTTAATTTTCATCTCTGGAATGACCAATGATGTTGAACATTTTTTCATATGTTTATTTGCCATTTGTATTGCTTTATCTAAGAATTGCTTAGTCATCTCAGATGTACATTTTTGGATTGGATCTTTCAGTTTAGGGGGCTTTTTTTTTCAGTTTTTTAAATTTTCTAGGTATAAGTCCTTTATCTGAAGGAAAACTGGCTAAAATTTTTCCAGTCTGTCAATTATCTTTTCACTCTGTTGGTGCTGTCTTTTGATGTGCTCATGCATAGGAAGAACCAACCTAGTGAAAATGGTCATACTTCCAAAATTGTTGTACAGATTTAGTGGCAATAAAAATACCATCAGCATACCTCACTGAACTACAGAAAACTTTCCTAAAATTCATTCAGAACCAAAAGAGACTAAGAATAGGAAAAGCAATTCTGGGCAAAAGGCAAGGCAGGGGACATCAAAATTTCTGACTTGAAATTATACTACAAAGCTATTGTGATAAAAGCAGCATAGCATTTGTAAAAAAAAGACAGACCTGAGGATCAGTGGAACAGATTAGAAGATTCAGACACAAATCCAAACACACTTAACCACCTTATCTTTGACAAAGGAGCAAAACATGTTCACAGGAAGAAAGATAGCCTCTTAAATAAATGGTGCTGGAAAAACTGGCTCTCCACATGCTGAAGACTAAAACTAGACCCATGTCTATCACTATGCATGAAATAAATAATAGATAAATTATCTAGACATTAAAACAGAAACACTAAGTCTACTGAGAGAGAAAACATAGAAATCTTTAAGACATAGGTGTAGGCAAAGTCACATTTTTAAACCTTGAATTTTAGATTTTATAAATCAGTATTTCAGTAAGACTTTATATTACTAACTTAAACAGGAACAGCTGTGAAGACACATTTTTCAGTTTACAAGGAATGC
>RJWT010022258.1:0-17248 GCA_004365215.1 Cuniculus paca
AAATGGACAGAGCTAGTCAAGAGTCTCTCCATGAGACCCATTCTATGCATTTTGGAAGAATGAGAATCTCTCTAAGATTTCAAGTTGTGAGTATGAAATAAGTTTGGGCTACTATTTTACCACCATGAAGAGACAGGCTATGAAATAAACCCAAGTTGATACAAATAAATGCAAGAGTTGGAGGAAGAAAGGGAGTGAGTCCTGCTGAAATGATTTGAATCCTCATATAAAAGCAAATTTAAAAGCAAGTTCTCTTGAAAAATCAGTTTTATGATATAGTAGATTACTTCTTTTGGTTTATACTAGTTTGAATAAGGTTTCTATTCCCTATAACTGAAAGAGAATCTGACAGATACTTTGGCTGCCTACTAAATGTCTCTCCCCTGGAGCCTGTCCAAAGGTAACCTTTGATGAACCATGCATTGCATTATTCCTGCCCACACTTAGTCTTCTCCTACCTTAAATCTAGCTAACCCTGTGACTTGCTGTAAGATTGGGGCAGACATATACTATGCCGGTCCTAGGCCTAATCCTTGGAAAGGCCTGGAAACTTCAATTTTTTTTGCTTTTGGGATCCCTAAATCACCAGGTAAGAAGAGTGGCTGTGTTGATGGAGAAACCATACGGAAAAGCTGCACAGAGGAGAATCTCTGAGATGACCCAGGCACGAGTAGGAAACCTTGCCACCTCTGTATCCCAGCTAAGTCTAGTTTTCCATGTATCTTCAAGTCACCAGGTATATGAGGGAAGCCCTATTGGTTGTTTGGCCCCAGCTGCCATCAGCCAATAGCCTTATGAGAAATCCCAAGACAGTCATATAGCTGAGTCCTAGTCAATCTGCTAAGTCAAGAAAACTAATATAACAGTTGTTATTCTAGTAACTAAGTTTTGGGATGATTTATTACACAGAAATAGATGACAGAAACAGATGCACAGATCCAGTAATTAAGGTTTTACACTCAAGAGATGTAATCTAGCCAGTTTTACTGTCTTTTTTAATAATGAAAATTCTTGGTAACTATTTAAATGTTACGTAACTCACCAAAATAAGAGATATGATGTGGATCAAAACTTTAATAGTATGGTAGTGCCTAATCAGGAAAGACTAGGTTTTACTATGTATGTGTGTAATGGTCAGAGTTCTAATCGCAGAGAAGGAATTATTGAAAGGATCCTGAATAACTTGTAGATAAGCCAGGATGATTTGCGAGTGAAGCTTGGAAAGTGATGAAGAATAAACAAAGCTAGGCAGCGGCTAGGAACCTGGGCAAAATTATTCCAGAATCACTCTTCGAAGACAGTTTCATGAAGATACCACCACCCCTGCTGCTGCTGGACACAAAATATCATGTCTTGTTCTGCTGCCAGAAGAACGGGATATTGGCCATGTCATGGCCTCTGCTACCACCACCACCTTATGCAACTGGAGGTTGAAAATGACACTCCTTTACATGGTTCTCCATGACACTCCTTAAATGGTTCTCCATTCCTCTGTGTGAGATCTCAGGGGCTGGTTCCCTGATCAGAGTCTGGCGTAGGGCATTGTGTTGGCTGCTCTACACAGTGAGCAGGTCTGGACTTCTGTGCTTTGCAATGGAGACTGGTCTCTGCTCTTTCCAAGGCCAGGTGATAGGAACACTCCCAACAAAGACTGAGAGACTGGGCAGCCAAAATATGACAAATATCAACCATATATGACTACAAAATTTTCTTTCAAAAGGACTACATGTGTTCTTGATAGGAAAAAAAAAAGACATGGATTTTTATTTCTCTTCCTTTTTGAATATTTTAAACTAATTTAAAAAAAAAACCACGTACCTTCTTAAGATAAGATATCTTCATCAGCTGACATATTATCACCACACACAGAGGTTCCATGAACACTTTGGGAACTGAGATTTGTTCTTGGTGGAAGTCCCATTCTGCTGCACTGGATGGCTCAGCCTTCCTCCCTGCCCTGGACAGTCTCTACTGCTGTAGTCATGCCAGGTCTCTCTGAGGTCCTGTATCCTTTCTTGCCTCATTTGGGTCCATCAAAGATGGTGATCATTCCTTTCCAGACCTTACATGCTATGCTAAAATTCTTCCTTGTAATCTTCTATTCTTCTTTTATTTACCCTTGCTAGTCTACTAAGCAGTATCTCCTTTCACTTTGTTTTGGGGAAGTTAAAAAAACTCTTACACACATACCCCTTTATGATCTTTCAACTAGGAGCACTCACTTCATCACCACTGTCTATTTATTAGTCAATAAAAGATATTGAGGCAAGGGCCGGGGATCTAGCTCAGTGGCCTAAGTGTCTGCCTGGCAAGCGCGAGGTCATGAGTTCAATCCCTGGTGCCACAAAAAAAAAAAAAAAAAAGATATTGAGGCCACAGTATATCTTTTAGAAATACTAGTGCATTATATTATCAGAAGTAATATGGCACAATAGCTAAAATACAGATAGACTTGGCATTGAATCACAGCCCCGTTGTTTACTATTAGCGTAGACCTTGGGTTACTTAACCTTTTAGAGACATCATTTGCTCGCTTGTAAAATAAAAATGTTAACACCTAAGCACAAGGTTAGTGTAAGGATTCAGTGAGATAAAATGTTTAAACCTCACATAGAAGGGTGCCTTGCACAAAGTATATGCTTAATACATAGTATTAATAATATTAATGGTAACAAATAATATAACTATTTAAATAACTTGTCTAGTCTTTTAGAAAAATGAAATGTTAGGGCTGGGGATCTAGCTCAGTGGTCTAAGCACCTGCCCGGCAAGCGCAAGGTCGTGAGTTTAATCCCCAGTGCCGCAAAAAAAAAAAAAAAAAAAAAGAAAAATGAAATGTTATGACAGAATTATAAGCATATAACAACTCCATGATGCAGTATGAAAAGGAAATGAAGAGTTTTAATCATACATTCTTTTGTGTTTTGTTTTTTTGAGACAGGGTGTGGCTACATAGTTTAGGCTGGCCTTGAACCCACTCTATAGCCCAGGCTGGCCTTGAACTTGTGATGATCCTGCTGCCTCAGCTTACCAAATGCTGGGATTACAGGTATGTAATCCCAGGCCTCATTTTTGCTTATATTGAGATATACTGAATGACCATTTTTAAAAGACAGAATACTATACAGTAAAGTTTACATACTGCTACAAGTACCCTAAAAGTATTAATTCTCTTCTTTGAGGACAAAGAGGATCTTTTAGACTCAGGCAAATATCATGAACACCAATTGTCATTCCAAAAAAAAAAAAGCTGGGGATATGGCTTAGTGGCATAAGCACCTTCCCGGCAAATGCAAAGTCCTGAGTTCAATTCCTGGTACAAAAAAAAAAAAAAGAAGGCCCAGTGAAAATGATTTTTCATATAGAAGAATAATCAATTCTCACTGTTCTTATATTTGACTCTATAAATAATAATTCAAAGAAAGGGTAGTATTGGAAAAGGCAAAACAAACTTGTTTTTTTTCTTTTAAGGGAAGGACACCTTGGTCTAGGAGATTAAGCAAATCTTTGAGGCTAGGATTTATAATTGCTGGCCATTCAGTAAAGGACAAGACAAATTAGGCAGGATAGAAAAACAATATAAATTAGTTGAATTGAAAAGAAGTGTGTTATGGTTTGTGTCTAGATGTCCCCTAAAGTTTCATGCAGTCATGGGGGCATGCTTCTAGAGTTTGTGATCGATTCATGGTCCAATGCTGGGATTATGGGTGTGAATGCTACACCTGCCATGGTGCTGGTAGCCTGCATACAACATAAGGGAAGGAAAAAGGCTTGCTCTCTCTTGCTCCTCCCTTTTTTGCTCTTGTTGCTTTTGATGTCTTCCATTGCCATGAACTGTCACCCTTCTGCCACCCGGCTTTAAAACCAGCTGATTATGGACAAAAACCTCTACAAACTGTGAGCCAAATAGACCTTTCCTCCTTTAACTTTGGGTATCAGGTATTTTGTTCCAGGAATGAGAAAAAAATAGCCAAGACAAAGTGGGACTAGGTATAGTTCATATTTTTAGGGATGAGCTAACCTTAGTGCAAACTGCAAGATATCTATGTGAGATAATATATCATGCACTATGTATCTGCCTGAGCAAGTATCTCTGTTAAGAGAATTGCCCAATAGAAATTTCTCTGTCCAGATGAGCAAACAGAGGTGGGTATGACTCAGGCAGATCTGTCCTAATGGAAAGAAGGGACCCCGGGAAAGATGTTGCAGTTGTTTTTTGAAAGTTGTACATTTGGTTTTCTCCTTTTAACTTTTGTTTTGTTTTTTTGAGACAGGGTTTCCTTATGTAGTTCAGACTGGCCTTGAACTCACTATGTAATTTAGATTGACCTCAAGCTCACAGCAATTCTCCTACCTCAACCTTCCCAGTGCTGGGATTACAGGCATACGCCACCAAGCCTGGCTCTCCTTTCAATTTTAAAAAGAGGGGAAAAGAGCTATTATACACTGTGGTTTGAGGGTCCATAATTTAAACAGATGCCATTGGTGAGAAAGAGCCTCAAAATGCTTGAGAGCCAATTCCCCCTACTGTATGACATACAGTAAATATTTAAAACTCATTAGAGCAACTGGAAAATAGCTGATAGCCAATAGCTACACAACTTAACAAGGCAATCAGTTCCCCAGCAGACATATGCTTCTCTTGTTCAAATGTTAGTTATGTGCCATTATCATTTCAATACTTATGTCTCTGGAGAACTATGAAACTGAGAAATGAAACAAGCCAAATTTCTGAAAACTGAAAAATAAAAATTCTCCTATGCTTTATAATTAAAGTTAACAAAAGAACCAGACAGACCACTACGTACATGGAGCAGAGAGAAGCCGAAGCTTTAAATGACTGATTTACCACAGCAAGTAATTACTTTATGTTTTTCACAAACATCTGAAACCTATTATTACTTTCACAGTGGCACACATCAACAGAAGACTGTCACCTAAGGGGGAAACGGGGAACTGGGCTGTAATTAATTTCTGGTCGAATATATCATGAAGCCTTTAATGTTGTCAATAAAGGCTCTAGCCACTAAAATTCCCCATCCTCTCCCTCCTTCCTCTGTCCCCAGTACTGCCGAAATGTTTAATCAGCGTCTTTGTGAAACAGATTGCCCAGAGGAGAATGAGATGCAGTGTTAATGCCTGCTGAAAAGTTGAGCCATTGATCTGGCTCTCCCCTGACCAGGAGTATCAAGAGAGAGAAGTCAATCAAGAGCTGGCCTCTTCTACGCTGAGTTTCTTTTTTTTTATTCCATCTACAATTGAGAAAAATAGAAGGCACACAATTCTTTGGAGAAATTTAAACATGTAGATGCCAGGCAATGGAAATCATTATAGCAGCAACCGAAGCCTGTATCTTTAAAGGTTAGAACACAAAGATTAAGACTGCCTCCAGGAAAAAACGAAATGGCTGATGTGAATAAAACCTTTCCATCAACTGGAAAAGCACAGCAAAGCAGATGAAGAGCTACAGCGGATGTGACATTTATGTTTTTGAGTACCTACATGTTTATTTTTTGAATTACTGTTTGGAGCCTTATAAGACCTTTACAGGTCACACACAAGCAGTAGCCAGCTTCTATCGCTATTTCTCTGTCTTACTCTCCTGTACCTGTTGGGGGCGAATGCTACAAACATGATCATCACTATGGAAGTCTCTGGCCTGCATTACTTCCTTCTGACCTTCCTTCTTTCACACACACATGCATTAGTCAGCTGGTCAGTCAACAAATACTGTAATGCCTATCATGCATTGTAAATCTGTGAAATTTTTACAATATCTTAATGGAACTGGGTAGGAGCTAATTTCCTTCCTTTTTAAAACCCTTTTTATGTTTCTTTTTGAGAGTGAGAAGTAGAGGCAGACACTCAACTCTCCCCCTAGCACTATGTCATGGAACTCCAGGCTGGTCAAATCTGCAAGAGATGCAACAATTGATCTTCTAATCAAACTCCTTATTTTACAGATGAGGAAATGTCAGCCAAGAGAGTTGAAGTGACATGTAATGATTAAAGATTTAATTTGATTATTCTCCCCACTAGAAAAATAAAATAAATATGTTCCTTGATTTAATAGAGTTATAAAGTCACTGTAAGCTGAAAACATTGCAAGCTAAAAATGCATTTAATATATGTAACTTGTGAAGCATCATGGCTCATTTTGCCTAGCCTGCTCTAAATGTACTCAGAGCGTTGGTATTAGCTTACACTTGGACAGAATCATCTGATGTAGTCTATTCTCTACGATAGCACTGGTGATCTCATGTAATCTATTGAATACATTATTAAAAGTGAAAAAATAAATTGTTGAATGTGCAAGGCCCTGGGTTCAAGCCCTAGTATCAAAACAACAAGTGAATAAACAAAGAGAATCATTGGTTGGGTCCCATTTCTCACCATTGCAAAGTTGAAAAATATAAGTCAGACCATGATAAGGTGGGGACTTTCTAGTTCTCTTGAAACTTCCAAGGACACAACCTGACTCTGCCTCAATTTTTACATATGTAGACTGAAAATAATAATGGTGACTCCCTTGTGGGTAGTTTTAATGATGAATCAACTTAATCCTGATAAGTGCTTTAAGGTTGCTTTTACTTTCACTGCCTGCAATAGGAGAGAAAGAAACAAAGAGAAAAAAGAAAGACTAAGGGGAGTAAAGGAGAGTAAGAGGCTGAAAGAAAAATGGCCTGGATATTGTATAAATCTTGAAGAATGTGAGCATGAGGTCAGATTGAATTTCTCCATCGGGGTCCACAAACTGCATGCATCAGGATCTGCACTCATCCCACTGCAGATGCCTGGGCCCCACCTTTGACATTCTAAACCAGAGTTTTTTTTTTTTTTTCCTTCAGTATAAAGTATTGAGCCCAAAACCTTTGCACTGAACTACATCGCCAATCTTTATATATATATATATATATATATATATATATATATATATATATATATATATACTAAGTTGCTAAATTGCCCAGACTGGGCTTTGACTTTTTGATCCTCCTGCCTCAACCTCTCGGAGTGCAAAAATTACAAGTGTGCATACTATCTCTAAATCAGATTTGTTTGTTTGTGTATTCATTTTGGTAGAGTTAGAGAGTTTCTCTTTAAATTCCTCAAGAAATTCTTATATCCTCTTGCCTTCAGGAACACTTACTTGATTAAGCTGCTTCTTGTCTTGAAAGCACAGGACTATGCATTTGGGATCAATGTCAGTGTTGGTCAGTGATGTGGAAGATCAAGTGCTAATTCTAACTGTGGCAATGTTCTGAGCTAGTGTTCTTGGGTGGTATATAAGTGCTACTACCCCACAACAGTTGACATTGGTTTGCACAGTCAGCAGAAGATGGACAAGCAGCACAGAGAACGTAATGACTGAGCAAAACTAACACTATAATACAGGTCAGGGTAGGAGGAATCTGCAGCTAACTAAAACTGCCAGCCATTAGAGCTAATGGCCATTCACGGGGAAAGATAAAATGAGAAAAAAAAAAAAAAAAAGGAAAAGATAATATTTAAGGACTAAGACCTTCACAGATGAGTGAAGTTATACTGTAATCAAACTAAGCAAAACAGAGATCCACTATTTATCAAAACAAACCCTTACTTCACATGATTAAGCGCATACATGGAATTTGGGGTTGGGATAATCTAAGTTTTTATCCTGCCTGTATTATTATGTAAACTGCAAATTTAAACCTCTTTAAAGTGTCTTAACCTCTGTAAAGTGTCACTTTTTCAAGCATAGAATGAGATAATAATAGCTACATAAACAGTTTCATGGAAGACTCAGGCAATGTAGATAAAACATGTTGTATGTTACTGAGATGAATTATTTAATAGTCCTCACTGTATAATTACTCTTATGGTATTTTATCATCATCGTCATCATCATCATCATCATCATCATCGAGAGAGAGAGAGAGAGAGAGAGAGAGAGAGAGAGAGAGTGAGAGAGAGAGAGAGGAGAGCGTGAAAGAGACCCAGTTATGGACTTCAGGGTGATTTACACTGGTCTTCTAGGAACTGAGTTTATTTTAGATAAAGAAGTTTAGAGTCAGAGGTCTGTAAGGCTCTGACTTAACTATTTCTTAGTAACCTATTTGTATTTAGTTAAGGATGCTCTCTGAAACATACTTGGAAATTCATATATACCACACATTCTTCAAAACCCAATTTACATTCATAAATAGATTGTTAAAGAGCCTTTTACAAAGAATGAACAAGCAAACAAACAAAAATAAAAGAAAGAAGAAAAAAATCCCAAACACCTAGAAACCTAAGCAAACAAATAAAAACATAACCATGGAAACTAGCCATAAGAATTTCATAATTAAGTAATGAGGGAGAACATGCTAATAAAAATGAGAGCAATAAAACAATAAAAGATGGGAACAAATACAGAACAATATGGCATATAATGAGTACTGAGTATACAAAATTAGGGGAAAAGATTATGAACAGAGAAATTGATACGGGCACACATTAGGGGAGCTTTGAGAAAGCAAAGGGACCAGCTGAGTGTTGCTCATAAGCTTCCCTTCAGCACTCTGGTCTTGTTTATTTCAGGTTGGTAAAGGATGCGAAGCAGAGCAGGAGATGGAGACAAGAGAGGACTCTGCATATGATGCAGCGACACAGGGCAGGAGCCGGAAAGGAAGTTCGCCTTGATGTGGTTGTAAGGAGCAGGCAGCTCTATTTTTATGACTACAGAAACTGTGCCTGTTTCCTACTTTTATACAATCAAATTTCAATAGTATATCTTTATTTAGAAAACAAGAAAGGTTTGCTTCTGCCCTCAAGTTTTTGAGTAACAATTCTAGTAGTCAATAAAGAATCATCCTGGGCTTTAGTCATAGAAGAAGCTTAATGTTTCTGCAGCCCTTCCCTGGCAGAAAAACAGCCTTTATTGGGGGGGTTAATTTAATTTCCTAAATATGATGGCCTCAGAGGTATTGCAGGATATATAAATAGCACAATTTGACATGAGATTTTGGACAAGTCACTTCTGATTTCTGTTCCTTGGGATCTTTATTGGATAATAACAACACCTGCCATCTATGCTAATCTCTGAATAATTCTAATTCCAGCAAATGTGCTACAAAGACAAGACTGCCACTGTCTGCCAGTAATCTCAAGGAATTCTAAAGTATCCATTGACATTATATATGTACAAGGTATGGTGACATTAACTGAGCATAATCAAAAGAAATCTTACTTAATCAAAGCCTCACATATAAGACATGTTTATGAGAAATCAAACACAAATTACAGACAGGTATTTTTCTGAGAGGGTGATAAGTACTCCTTGTTCTAAGGTGCTTTATGGAGCATATGTAGAGTAGTAAAACATACTCACTTACATTCAAAGAGCCTTAATTAAACAATTACAAATGAATTAATTGTTACAATATATGGAACCTACCATGAGGGTAATAAACAATGAAAAAGGAGATCAGAAGGAAGCAGTATGGACAAGAATGGAGCAGTAAAGTCAAATGTGCAATTAGATGTACCATTACTTAAATCTACCTACACAAAGGTCTTCAAAAAAATTTAGCGATCAGTCATACATATTTTTGTTTTATTATTAAATTTTATTAACAAGTCCACTTCCTTGTACCAGGTAGCAAAAGGTATGTAACTCACTACATTTGCCAATTTACTCTGGCCCCTAAGAACATCAGGGGTAGCTTTTTATTACTATTAAATTAAAGAGAATTATTAGAGTTTTATGGGCATTATTATTAAAAGAATTTTTGTCAGATGACTAATTTCTCTTAAAAAATTAATCACAAATTCATACAGTTTATTATTTTGAGTCAAAAGTTTGGAGTATTACAGGCAAAGCTTGGAAACTGGACAGATTACCTGGAAGGAAAGGCAGATAAGACCAATGGCAGAATAAAGCTGGGAAAACAATAAACAGTGAAAAGGATGTAGAAAATCTTTTGTTTCCTTCTTAGAAACAAAACTAATTTTATGGGAATGCAGTCAAAGAAAATTTTATTAGATATATGGGGACATTTTCTATTTTCAGCCAAGTTACTCTAGAGCAGGACCCATTCTTCATTCAAAAGAGAGATGGGGTTTTAGACCACAGATTTTCATGTCTGAATGCCTGGGAGTGCTTCCAGTAGGTGGCAGCATGTCATTGCTAATCTCCCTCTAAAAAGCTGTGCTCTGGTCACTCCAAATAGGAAAGCTTACAACCTTTCCAGCAGAAAACAAAAGCAATGTTCCCATGCAGTAGGCTGGTAGGAAGTCAGTGTATGAACGCCCCCACCTCTGAAGCATTCAATATCCTCAGCCATACCAAAGCTCATTCCTAGGAGGTACAAGATCAAGGATAAATCAAGGATTTGAACTAGATGTTTAGCTTCTAGGCTGGCTGTCACTGTCACCTTGAGGAAGGTATCTGGACAGTTTATCTCCCAGAGGAGTAGAGAAGTTAAAATGAGGAAGTGCTTTTATTAATGGGGAAGACAGATGCTACATTCACTTATGGGGGAAAGCAGCTTTTCTGTGCGGGTGGCGAAGGGCTGTGCACACACGCACTTTGCCTTCATGCAAATTCTTTTCTGGCTCTTGTCCTGTGGTACCATTCATCCTCTTATCTTCAGGGTTTCCTCTTCCTTCTCTTGTCTTTCACTATTAGTGACTGGTCTTAGTCAGTAGTATACATCTTCTCTTAAATGTTTTAAACAACTCTATGCTGATGATCCACTGAATCTGTTCAACTCTGGACTTTCCCTTAAACTTTTAGCTTACATATTCACTTGAGTATTGGACATCTCCACTGGGCAATCCCCCAGGCATCCTCCATTCATCCCAGCTACTAATGCTCTTCTGCTGTCAAATCTACTCCTCTTTCCATAGGCTTATCTTTTATGATGCTACTATGCCCAGTTAGATAGCTGTGTTAGAAACTGAAGGGTCATTCTTCACTTTTCAGTTTTCAAATCTTGCCAGTTTTAGCTCCTTCACACTTCTCAAACCTGTCTCCCCCTCGTCCAGTGGCACTGATCTGATGCACACTGCATA
The DNA here is from genome assembly GCA_004365215.1 of Cuniculus paca. Lineage (NCBI taxonomy): Eukaryota > Metazoa > Chordata > Mammalia > Rodentia > Cuniculidae > Cuniculus > Cuniculus paca. The sequence goes on from RJWT010022258.1 coordinate 11,038, forward strand.
AACCATTCTCTCAGCAATCACCTTTCAGTAGGGCAGCAAGGTTTTCAGTTTTATCTCCCTCAAATCCATGTCCTATGTAGCTGCTGAAATGATCTACTTGGAATACAAGCATGACCATCTCATTCCTCTGCTTAAAATCCTTTAGTCACCTGTTGGATAAAGTCCAAATAGCTGCATCAACCTGCAAATATTTATGGACTATCTACTACATGCCAGGTACTGTCTAGGTTCTGGGGCCATAGTAGTGAACAAAGACCCAAAGCCTACAGAGATTCCACTCTATTCGGGGTAGACAGATGGAGAACAAACAGATAAGTAAACATAAAATATGTCAGATATATGATAATACAGAGTCAATCAAGGTAAAAAGAATAAAAGTGCTGGGGGTGGGGGAGAAAGCATGTTTTGAAATTGTAGAGGAGAAGGTGACATTTGTAGCTTACCCTAAGCTAGTTCTGACTTCCCTTCAGGTCTCTTCTTTCATTGTCCTCTTCCTTAAACATCTTCTCCAGTCCCTCTGAACTACTCTTTCTGTTCAAAATTGCTCTATCATCATACTGCACAGTTCCACTTAATACTGATATTAAGCATCACTTCCTTCTCCAAAAATGCTAAATGCTTCCTTGATCATCTGCATCTCAAGATGGATTAGGGAAATTAAAAAATGAGTCAAATTTCCTTTACAAAATTCTCCCATGTAAGTAGGCATAAAGCTTGGGGTACTCACTTCCTATGACATATCACTTAGGATTTTTAAAGCTTTAAAGCTCTACTTTTTTTTAGAACAGCTTATTGCAATATAATTTACATACCATACAATTCACACATTTAAAATATACAATTCAAGGTCTTTTAATGTATTCATAGGGTTGTACAACCATCAGCACAATCTAATTTCAAGCATTTTCATCAGCCTCAAAAGAAATCTTGTATCTATTTCCTCATTTCCTTCCAACCCTTCAGTTCTACAAAATCACTAATTTACTTTCTCTATAAATTTGACTATTTTGGACATTTCATATGGATAGAATCATTTAATATGTAGCCTTTTAGACTAGGTGCTTCTTTTTCATTTCTTTCCCTTACCCCCTAAAGCAAGCGTTCCACCACTGATCCCCATGCTGAGCTCTGTGACATAATATTTCGGGGTTCATCCATGTTATTTCGTGTATCAGTGCTTCATCTCTTTTCATAACCAAATAATACCCATTTATGAATTTACCATATCTTATTCATTTGTCAGCTGATGAATATCTAGGTTGCTTCTACTTTATGGCTTTTATGAATAATGCTGCCACAGTCATTTGTGTAGCAATTTCCGTGTACACATATGTTTTCATTTCTCTTGGCTATATATGCTTACGAATAAAATTTCTGGGTCATCTGATAACTCTATGTTTAATTTTTTTAAGGAACTAACAGTTTTCTAAAGCAATTGCACAATTAGCTTTCCCACGAACAACAGATGAGGGTTTCAGTTCCTCCACATCCTCACCAATACTTGTATTGTGTTTTTAAAAAATTATCATCATCTTGGAGGATGTAGAGTGGTGTCTTACTGATTTGCATTTCCTTAATCACAAATGATGCTGCGTATCTTTTCTTGTTCATCCATACATCTTTATTCAATAAATAATTATTCGAATTCTTTGCCTATTATTATACTTTATTTTTTAGGAGTTTCAGATTTCCAAAAAAAATCTAAGATGACAGTACATTGATCCAATATAATTTACATCCAGTTTTTCTATTATTCATATCTTAAATTAGTGTGATATATTTGTCACAATAAACCAATTTGAATATATTTTAATTAAAATCTACAGTTTATTCATCTTAGTTTTTACCTAGTGTTCTTCCAGAATCACATCCAAGATACCATCCTACATTTAGTGGTTATGTTTCCTTGGCTCCTCATGGCTGTGGTAGCTTCTCTAACTTATTTTTGATGGCTTTGACAGTCTGGAGGAGTACTTTGAAGATATTTTATAGAACAGCACTCTACTAGAATCACTCTGATGTCTATCTTGTGATTAGATTGGGTTATGGGTTTTGGGATATGACTACAGATGTAAAGCACCATTTTTATCACTTCGTATCAATGGCACATATTATCATTGTGATTCATACATGTTGATATTGACCTCGAGAAAATGAAGCCTGCTAATTTGGTCATTTATATATTACAGTAAAAATACTTGGATTATATTTGTCTGCCCTAATTGCATTAGACCTTACTGCATAATTGAGCAGCAAGAAGGCTATGCCTAAATATAACATGTGAAGTTTAATCTATTTTAGGTAAGTTGTGTAGGGAAGATAAAAAGGGTGCAGATTAATGCATTTCAGGTCTTTTGGTAAGCTTAGTCGTATCCAGTTCTCTGTCTTGAGCTAACTTAATACATCAGCAGCATTTGACACAGAGAAAGACACTCCCTTTCTCTTCAAACACTCCACTGAACTTCTAGGACCTGACCCTCCCTAGCCTACTTATTTTTGTACTTTATTGGTTGTATCTGCTCAAATTCCTCTGCATGTTCTTCAACACACCAACTAAATAGTGGGCTACCTCAAGCCCTGTTCTCAGACAGCTTCTCTCTGTTTTCTAGGTGTGCTACTATCAAGATTGCATTTCTCATCATTTCCCAATGCTTTAAATCCCACCTATATGCTGATGATTCCAAAACTCGTATCTCCGGCTCAGAACTTGTTGCTGAACTCCATATATCTAGTCAGTTCTCTCCATTTTATCTCTATATTGATGACTAAGAAGCATATGAAAGTTAACATTTCAAACTCAATCGCTTGATATCTCTTCATTTGCCTCCCGCCTTCAAAGTACTCAATTGGTCCTATCTATAGTCTGGTTCATTTTCATTTCAGTAGATAAAAGTTCTATATTTAGAACTGTTGAGGACAAAAACCCTTGAATTGCTTAGAACCATTGCTGGTGTACTCCTAATCCCTCAGCAAACTAACTTTCCTTCCTACTTACCTTTCTTCCTTCCTTCCTTCCTTCCTTCCTTCCTTCCTTCCTTCCTTCCTTCCTTCCTTCTTCTTTCATGTTTGTAGTACATAATGTTTAGATTCCTTGTGGGGAATTGGTACATGTGCATAATACACCTGAATTCCTTTTCCTTTCTTCCTGCTCCCCTTCATCCATCTCTTGATCTCCTTCCTTTCCTTTTTTTGGGTACGTTTGCAATATACACAATGTTTATACTCCTTGTGTGGAGCTGGTACATGTACATAACACATCTTAATTCCCTTTCACATACTCTTTCCCTCCCCTCTCACCTACCTCACTTGCTCCCTTCCCATTTGAGAAAGGCCTATCTCCCTTAACATGATCTCATTTCATTGTTTCCACTGCTGTCATTTTGGTTTGAATCACCACTATCTTTCAGCTAAGATTATTACCATAATTTTCTAACAGATCCTCTGCCTGACCTTGTCTATAACCTCTCCTCCCCAATTATTCATTTATTCAACATAGCAGAGAGAAGGCAGAGGCAGGCCCTGCTCCACATGCATTCCAGCAGACAAAGGGAGACCCTACTTGCTGGTAACCAGCTCAGAGGAAAGGCAGAGGCAGGCCCTGCTCTGTGCTCATTCCAGCAGACAAAGGGAGACCCTGCTCGCCGGTAATCAGCTCAGAGGGATGGCAGAGGCAGGCCCTGCTCCACGCATATTCCAGCAAACAAAGGGAGACACTGCTCGCCAGTAACCAGCTGAGAGGAAAGGCAGAAGCAGGCCCTGCTGCCATGCACACTCAGCAGCCCTCAGGATGCTTCTGCCCCAGGTAACCAGCAAGGGCTGGGAAAAACAGAAGTAGGCCCTGCACCAGAGCACAAAGTGGGCACCATTGGATATCCATAGCCAGCACTGGCCAGGAAAACCAAACAGTCATGCTCCAGAGAAATTATAACTAACGTGGGAGGTGCCCAGAACCCCACTACCTGCTTGTTTGGAAGAACCCAGGAAAATATCAAGATGAAGAAGCAAAAGGCAGTCCCTGGACTCCAACCCAAGCAGAGCAAGTCCAGGAGATGAAAACATGGAAGAGATCAGGAGTCGCACACCTGAAGTTTCTGCAGTGATGGCAACTGAAGTAAAGAGACAACTCCATGAGGCTATAAAAGAAATTCGATCAGAAACACTATCTCAGGTAAAAGAAATGAAAAACATAATAAAAGAATTGCTAAGCTTCTCTAAAGAAGACATAGATTAAAAAAATAGAGGAGCAAAGGAATATGAGGGAAACCATGAATGAACAATACAAGAGATTTTGAATGCATGAAACAGATTCAAAGAGATATCCAGGAAATTAAAAACTCCATTGAAAGCTGGCAAAGTTGCTTGAAAGAAACTGAAGATAGACTTTCAGACCATGAAGACAGGTGTGCAGCTTGTGATTAGGAAAGGAAAGACCTCTTAAAAATAATGAGGAACCAGGAAATAACAATTCAAAGACTGCAAGATGATGTGAAGTGAAATAATTTAAGAGTGATAGGTATCAATGAAGAAGCAGGGGTCAACACAAAAGACATAAAAATTCTATTTACAGAAGTACTAGCAGAAAACTTCCCAAACATGGGAGAAAGACATGCTGCTCAGATAAGTGAGGCATATAGAACTCCAGCTAGCCATAACCAAAGTAAATCTACACCCAGACATATAATAATCAAGATTCCAGAAATTCAACACAAGAACAGAATATTAAAAACTGTTCGAGAAAAGAAACACATCACCTATAAAGGAAAACCCATCAGAATCACAACAGACTTCTCATCAAGTCAAGAAGAGCTTGGAGTGAAATATTTCAAGTCCTGAAAGAAAACAACTTCCAACCCAGACTGATGTACCCTGCAAAACTATCTTTCAAAATTAATGGAGAAACAAGATACTTCCACGACAAAGAACAACTGAAGGAATTCATGACTGTCAAACCAACCCTACAAAGAATACTAAAGGACATTTTAGAAAGGTAAAAAAGACCATGGTTCCAGGAACAGCGGCAGAAGGGGATCACCAAGTGGGACAGACAATAGAATGGAGGGGAAAAGTACACAGCCAATAGCAGGAAAATAGCATGGCAGAGATGAGCCAGTGCATGTTGGCCATAACCATTAATGTAGACGGCTTCAATTCACCAATAAAAAGAAACAGGTAGAGTGAATTGGGAGACAAGATCCATCGATATGCTTTATCCAACAAACACATTAAACTCAAAAGGGAATTCATAGATTAAAAGTCAAAGAAGAGAAAACAATGCTCTATGTGACAAGGAACCAGAAAAAAACAGTAGGGGTAGCTTGCCCATCAGCTGAAGAATGGAAAGGAAAGATATGGCATTTCTATACAATGGAAAGCTATTCAGCTATAAAGAAAGATAACCTTGAGACTCCTGTAGGTAAATGAATACAACTTGAGAGCATGCTCAGGGGTGAAAGGGTTCAGAGTCACATGGGTGAATATCCTATTGTCTCTCTAGTATAAGAAACAAAATGCAAAATAGAGGTTGTGAAAGTAAAAGGGGAGGAGATATCTCCAGGGGGAAGGCAATGGCCATTGTTAATCTATTATTCTGTTTTGAAGTCCTGTATTGTTCTCATGGTTTTGTTTAGCTTGGTTTTATTTTTTAGTTATGTTTGATTTTATTATATTTGATGGCATGGACAGCTATTGCAAAAATAACAAAATGGATTATAGCAGTCATTATTGATTTCCTATTATCTTGTTCCAAAGCCTTTATTGCTTTACTTGTTTTCTTTTGATTGATTTTTATTCTATTTTGCTTTGTTTGATTTTGTTATGTGTGATGCTATAAGCAGCTACTTTGAAGATAAGATGCATCATGGTAGCGTCTATTTTATTGCTACAGTCTTGTTGAAGTCCTGTATTACTTTCATTGTTTTCTTTTGATTGGTTTTATTCTAATCTGTTTTATTTGATTGCATTATACCTGAGAGTATGGGCAGTTATTTTGAAGGTGACAAGAGGCATTATGGTAGCCACTGTGGTATTCCAACTGCCTTGTTTTGAAGTCCCGTATTACTTTCATTGTTTTGTTTTGATTGGTTTTATTCTGTTCTGTTGCGTTTGATTTTATTATGCCTGATGGTATGGGAAGTTATTTTGAAGATAGGAAGGGGCAACATGGTAACCATTGTTGGTTTATTTTTATTTTGTTTTGAAGTCTTGTATCACA
>RJWT010022259.1:0-17253 GCA_004365215.1 Cuniculus paca
TATGAGTCATCTTTGGGTCAATTCTTTTTCACTTTATTTATTTACTTATTTATCAGGTGCGGCTAGTGAGCAAACCTAGGGGATCTCATGTGATAAACAACTGTCCTAATTTCTTTCTCTCTTTCTTTCTTTCTTTCTTTCTTTCTTTCTTTCTTTCTTTCTTTCTTTCTTTTTCTTTTGCTCTCTCTCTCTCTCTCATCTCTGTTTCTCCTTCATTCATTTACTTTTACTTTACATGAACTGATGTTTTCCAGTTTATGCACATGAGTATATTATGTAGTATAAATTTCCCATTTTTGGTGATATATGTAGAGAGTAGATTTTGTGATATTCCTTTAGCAGTTGTTCATTTTATTCAACTGTATGTGTCTTAAAATGCTAATCACTTTCAACTTGTGACTGTTTGACTTTTAGTTGTAGGATGGATGTGTCTAAAGACCATGGTTTCCATGTCTTTTGGTAAGACTGTTGAACTCCAAATTGTGTGCCCACTATCTCTTCTCAGATTTTATTTAAATTTTCTGGGTGCTGGAAGCACTGTTGTCTGTCTCAGTCAATATTGGAATACCAAGAGATTCTAAATTTCATTACTTGAGTTGAACTAGACCTTAAATTTTACCCAGGTCTGCTATCTGTCTGTCTCTCAGTCTGTCCATCCATTCATCTGTCCATCCATCCATCCATCCATCCATCCATCCATTTTAAAGTTGTTCTGTTTTTTTGGAAACCCAGTCCTATGAAATAGTCTTCTGGACATACTTCACTCAGATTGTTTATTCTAGTGATTCTTTTCTGGTGGATTGCTTCTTTTATTCCAGTCACTACAACAGTTACAGTAATTGATAACAACTTTCTCACTGCTACTGTACTTCTATGTACTGATTGTATTCTATCTCATTTCACTTTGCATAGGAAGTTGTCTCCCGCCAGAGAGCTAGTATGACCATGGTGCTTGATTTCTTTTGTTTTCTAAGTTCTTAAAACTTTTAAGAGGGTCTGCTGGGAATATAGATCAGTGACACAATGCCTGCCTCACAAGCAGGAGGTTGTGAGTTCAATTCCCAGTACAAAATAAATAAATAAATAAAAGAGAATCTACGTCTGCTAATCTTTGTGTCTAGATGTCCGGATGTTCTGTCAAAATCTTGAGTGGTTGTCATAGGTGGGGGGCTTTGTGGAGGTGCTTAGATCTAAGTGTGCGACACTGGGATGAAGGATGGATGCGGGGACTAACTCATGGTGTGATGCTAGGATTAAGGGTTCCCCACTCTGAGTACAAGTGCTTTCTGTCCTAAGGACAGGTAGCCTGGACAAGACATAAAGTATAAAAAGGGGTCTGTTTATGGCTCGTTGCTTCACTGCTTCTCTGCTTTGTTGCCTTCTCTTGTACAATGGTCCTCTGCTGTGCCACTCTGCCTTGGAGCCAGCCAACTGTGAGTTTGAACCTCTACAGACTCTAAAGTTCAATAAATCTTTCCTCTTTTAACTTTGGGTATCAGAAATTTTGTCTTAGCAACAAGAAAAATAACTAAGACAACATTCAAGACAAATAAATAAATAACCCCACCAAGCAAAACAATAACAATAAACATTAAGAACTGCCCTCTGTATTTTTCACAGTATTAGAGTTGCTTATTATTTGAAAGTCTGATTACAACTGTTCTGTCAATTCTTGAATTATAATTACCTATTTTTTCTTGCTTTTTAAACTTAATTCTTGGAAGGTAACACAGCTGAGTTAAGAGAGACTAGTGTCGTGTTTGTGATAACTTGATAGGAGAAACTAAACCAATAAATAAGGAGGAAAAAAATATTATCTCTGTGTAATATGATTATCTATCTAAGCACCTATATCCAATAATGTAGAAGGATGTGGGTTTAGCACCCCAAGAAGGTAGTTGAGGTCTATAATTGAAATAAAAAGGCCAATTCAGCATGTCTTTTTCTGCTTAGATGCATTAAATATTAAGGCACAAGGATATTGTTTAGATTGCATAATCCTGTTGTGAAGAGTATGGATTTTAAATATTAAAATTTTAAAGACGACTTTCCTAAGTTTGATTGTTTATCTGCATGATTATCTTTATATTAGTTCAACAATCAAACTCTTGATTTTTTTCACTTTATTTACTGTCCCACTAATAGTTAAGAAAAAGTTTGGTATATTAGTGATGGAAAAATGCATACTCTTTATAGTTTAGTTGTTTCTCAAGGTATTTATTTCCAAGATCTGGTAAAAGGGGTTAGGCAGTGTGTGAATGCAGAGCTCATATCAATCTCCAGACTGTGTGCTAGGGTTACACTGACCACTGTGTTATGTTTTCTTTCTTCCTTTTTACTCCAGAGTTAGCAAAAAAAGAAAAAAGACAATTTCTGTAAATCACTCATCCCAGGGATGATTCACAACAATTAGCTATTTTACACTTTTGGTTCCTGTGGTCATTTTATCATAAGGAGAATTCATGGACAAATATCTACCCATAAATAGTAATTCACTATGTGCCGCTCCATATACAGTGTCAGACATAGTCATCACTGGTGCTACTTTTTACAGTTTATGACCTAAATAAGTTGTCCTGATGCTTCATTTCCAAGTTCTTTTTTTCTTTTACATGCTAGAAAATCATTGCTGTAAATCAGGAGAATTTATTTATTTATTTTGTTATACTGGAGAACATGACCTTTGCCATCACTGTATAAGTATTTAACATGTTTCCCCGGGGCAAACTGGGAATAGGATTTCAAAATTGCATTGTTAAACCAGGGTCTGATTATGATTTTAACTACCTTAAGTTTAGGGTATACTATAGCTGTCCATTATAGTCACATGTTATCCACCTATCAAATCTGAAAATGATCTTTTAAAATTTTTATTAGTTTCAGTTCTAAACCTTGTAGTAAAAACCCTAATGTTGTTCTTGCAATCCCACTGCCAAAACAAGCCCCACAGCTTTGCTGAGATTTTTTGTTAATAGTATTTGCAACATCAGTGTTCATAAACTGCACCTAGTTATATATTTATTCATTTATTTACCATTTATTTTCAAGACAATGATTTTTTTAAAATATGCCAAGAAGAGTAAGAGAAAAAATTCTACTTCCTTCTGTCAAGAACACTCATGCATTTGAAAATAAAAGTATAAAATCATTCATTTAATTTATCTCTTCTTGTGTCCATATTTCTCTTAAACTGGAATATATATTTTAAACCCTGTATTCACATATGTAAAGAATAAACATTTTGAATATGGATTTATCCAGAGTTAAAGTTCCATTTGAAATACTTTTAATGCAAATAACTGCTTTAAAAGTAGTTGAAATGACAGTTATTAAACATTTAACAAATCAGTCCCTATTTTTCTAACCACTTGAGTTAGAGAAGGGACTATGACATGTTTTCAATTTTTAAAATTTAATATAGAAGAGGAGAGAAAATAATTTCACAGCAGTATATAAAGTGCTTTATGTGTAAAATGCTCCAAAAGTACAATAGAATTATTAAACCTGCCAGAGGAAGTAAAGAAAAAATTCACAGAGCAATGACATTTGTGGTTCTTGTGAAGCATAAATGTCTTTTCAGTGGAAAGTCAAAAGAGTGCACTGCAAGGCTTTCCAGAGAGAAGTAAGGGCTTTAGCTGAGAAAAAGAGGTGAATGAGGTAATCAAAAGTTGGTGGTTAAGTTGAACTTTCTGACGTCTAGAGTAGTTAGATTAAAATTTGAGTATCGTTGAGATGGAAATTGAGTATTAAAATTAAGATTAAGAAAATTCAAGGTTAGAAGTATTGACTGGGACTAGATCATGAAAGGGCCTTTTTTGCTGTTCAAAAAAGTTTGAATCTTAACTTGGAAATAGTGGAAGGTCACAGAGGAGATAAATTGTGTAAGCAAAATATGTATCAAGCAGATAAATACTGTGGCAGGCTATTGATTTCAAATGATTTTGTAAAAAGGACAGAAAATGCCATTTCTCTTTTATAATTTTCATTAGCCCCTGCTTTTCATGTGTGTGTTCTTTATCATGGAAAATCATCACTGTCATATGATATGGCTCCCATTTGGAACACCATTTGTTTCAAATATTTGGTACATGTTCTGAAACATGTTCTGTGAACCTCTGTGCACATGTGAAGGAAACTTACTTTAAAATAACATGCGATAACTGTACAATCTATAGGTTACAGGGTGATGTGCCAATTCATGTATACATTCCCTGCTCACCAAGTCAGGTTAATTATCATTTTCACCTCTTTTGCATATCAGTACATTTAATAGTTGATTTCAAAGATCTGTTATAAAATGTTCATCTTCTGGATCTGGATTTCCTCTTCTGCCCTTCTAGAACATTTCTTTTAAATTTTATTAGTACATGTTTGCAGCACATGATGGTCACATTCATTTTAAGGAGTCTGTACATGTACTTAACATGATATATATCCCTATCTCTTTCCATCCACCTCCCTCTCTTTGTCTCTAGATCCCCTTTTTCCTATTCATTGTTATTGTTATCATTTTCTTTTAGTTCATGTTGTGTCATATAATGATTGCATTCATTATTGGTAGTTAGTACATGTACATGACATGTTTCAAATCTTTTTACACCTATTCCCCCGCCCCCACCTCAGTCTTTTGGTCCACTTCCTATTTGTAAAAGATTCACCTCCCGCTTTATTTTGTCAGTCTCTGACTTGCTCTTAATTTGTACTTTGGATTTTTATGACACAAAAAAGAACAACTCCTGCAGAAATATATTGATGGTTCCAAAATAATACTAAAATAACGGCCAATTTGAGGACTTCTAACTTTAAATCTCCAAAGATCGGTCCTGGAACTAATAGGGGAAAAAAAAAACAGAAAGAAGTCATGGTATTGGTTGAGGAGATATATCCTATTAATGATTAAGAAATAGGCCCCTTGTTATACATTCAAGAGTAGAATTGTGAATAAAAATAGTATCCATATAGCCTCCCTCATACTCTTTTTTTTAGTCAAAATATCATGACACATTATATATCCTTCCTTTTTAAAGACAGAATAATTAAAAACAAAACTCCCAAAATAAGAATTTGAATTAACTACTAGATAGAGGACTTCTGAGAAACTTCAGAAAGCTAATCGTGAATATAGTAAATTCTGTTTTGTACTCATGTGTTGCTGCTGTAAGAAAATTATAGTTTTCCACATTTCTAGATTTGTAATGCTTTGTCTTTTATCTCAAGAAATTATTTAAATGATGCATTCATCTTGTGCAATCTTATAACATTGTCGTCATAATTTTCACTTTAGCACAGTGTGAATATGAATCAATATAAAAAGAGATAAGCACATTTAAAATAATCAATAGTAACAAATGAAAAACCAAGCAAAAATAGGATATAATTATACAGCAAAAAACATGAAACCTGGTCAGTATTAAAAACTTATTGAGATGTGAAAAACTTGAAACCTTTATTTACTACTGGCTGTTTGGAAAGTATTTCGGAAGTTTCAAACATGTTTTGAATTTTACCTAGGAATCAAATTCTTTTGATTTTTTTTTCCCAAGTCAGTTGGAAATTGTTTATATACAACCTTACAGGTGATTGTTTGTAGCAACTTTAATCATAATCACCAAAACTTGAGAAACCAAACAGGTGAGTGGATGAACAGATGTTGATACACTCATCCAATGGAATAATATTCAACAATGCAAATAAAAGAGCTATTTTGCAATTTAAAGACATGGAGAGACTTTTAAAGTGCATGATCCTAACTAAAGAAGCCAATCTGAAGATAAATGATGTATGGAAATAAATGATGTATGGAAAAGGCAAAATTATGGAGATGGTTCTACAACCTCAGAGTTGTAGAAGTTGAAATGGAGGGATGAATGGAGTACAGGGAAATTTTAGGGCATCAAAACTATTCAATGTTATTGCAGTGACAATGTAATAATAAATAGATGGCATTTAACACTTGTCAAAATCTGAAGAATGTATGCACAAAAAGTGAACCCTTATGTTACTATGTAATTGCAATTAATACTAACATATTCATATTAGTTACTCATTAATTGCTTATCGATTGTAAATAATGTAGCACAACAAAGCAAGATATTGATAATAAAAGAAACTGGATGTGAAGGGTAAATGTGACAGAGGATAAGAAATTCTCTATACTTTGTACTTAACCTCTCTGTAAATTTAAAACTGCTAAAAGTAAAGTCAGTAACTTTTTAAATGTAAAGTTTTTGTGTGTTTTTTTGAGACAGGGTCTCACTATGCAGTTCAGGCTGGGCTTGAGCTCACTTTGTAGCCCAGGCTGGTCTCATACTTGCAAGGATCCTCCTGCCTCAACCTCCCAAATGCTGGGATTACAGGAGTGTGCCACCATGCCTGGTTTTTTTTTTTTAATATAAATTTTAAGAATGCTATTCAAAGATCTTGAACTTAGACCTAGATGACTACTGATAATGTTAGGGGTTTTCCTTCTTTGGGTAAAAGAGTGAAAATATCCATAAGGACAGATATATTATTATCTTCCTTACAATTACACAAATAGGAAGAAAAGAAACTAAGCATAGTAACGCCCAGTTACAATGCCAGTATTCTGGAAGGCTGAGGCAGGATGATACCAAGTCTGAGACCCGAATCTGGGCAACTTGACAACTCAAGGAAACCATCTCAAAATAAAACACTTTTAACAGACTGGGGATGGAGATGTATCTCAATGTGAAGGACTTAATATATTATATTTTTTAAAGATGGAAGAAGAAGAAAGAAGGGGAGTAGGAAGAAGAGAAGAAGGAGAAAGAGGAGTTAGGGATGAAAGAATTTTTTAAAAGAAAAGAGACAAACTTTGAATGAGAAGTCAAAGAGAAAAAGTATAGTCAACATTTCGTTTTTGTTTGCAACTTCAAATAACCTCCTTCTCAGTGAGGTCCATGATACATTGTGAAAAGTAATAACCTACTTCCTAAATCAGCAGTAAAGAATGGTGAATTTCAGTTTACCAGATTCACAGATCAGGAAGTTGGAATTTAGAGACTTCTATTCAAAAATTTAAAAATTAATTTGGTTGATACTTGCAGTGGTAACAGTGTCTCATGGTGGTACAGGTTTAAGCAATTTTCTGTACAAATTTTCCAGTTGACAAATACTTTGAGTCTTAATTTTGTGTTTGTCCCTAGCTTGGTTCCAGAAAGTATAGCCCATACAGTGATCTCCTACTACTCACATAGTACATTATATTTTATTTATAATAGCCAGAGCCCTGTTTTTGTTGCTTGTAATCAAGATCTTTAATGTTTTTCCACTATTACTTCATTATTGCTATTATTATTTATATTTCATTCTTTCTATAAATGAAGCCAAGAAATGGAAGATAATATGGCAAGAAAGGCAATAATTTTTCCTTACTTTAATCATCTAATATAAAATAGACTAGTTATCCATCCAAAACAAATACATTAGAACAGAAATAAAATGTTTTGAAATGATAGCCCTTCTTTCCAATTCTAAATTCTTTTGTGCTGTGGACTTTGCCCTAACAAACAAAATTCATGTGTTGACGTTCTTAGGAATGTGATGGTATTTAGAGATGGGACCTCTAGCTATTAGCATGACAAAGGTCATGAACATGGGGCTCCCCGATGAGATTGGTGTCTTTCTCAGAAGGAGCACGAAGGAGCTTGCTTGCTCTTTCATTGGAGCCTAATAGATGTGCACACAGGATCAGAAGGTGACATTCTGCAAAGTGAAAAGATGGGTTTCACAGGAATCCAATCATATAAACCCCCGATTTCATAATTTCTAGCTTGCAGAAGTGTGAGAATAAACTGTTGAGAACTCACCCAGTGTATGATATTTTGTTATGGCAACCCAAACTGACTCAGGCAATTTAAATTAACAAAGAAATATGATACTGTGCATTATATTGTGAAATTAATACGAATCATCAGCCAACATATTGGTCATAAAAGAAAATAAAATATTATTGTCAATAAAATTTCAGTCAGCTAAACAAGGGAGCAATGCTCATTAACCTTTTCATAATACAGATAGCCCTGAAAGCTTTGTCATTTTATTATTAACATATTTTACTTCTAGAGCTGTCAATGACTAGACACTCAAATCATCTTTGTATCCTGAGTGGCATTAAAGTGCTGTTATCACAAGGAGAAAAGTTGAGAATAGGCAAGTGTCTTTATCCATCTATGATGTTAAAGCTCATGAGTAAATATGATATTACCTGGACTAACTTAAATTATAAGAATAATCAGTTTATGCCACAGTGACATAAAGAACTCACTGAATGGACAAAACTGAGATTTTATTCTATTTCTCTAAAAAGGAGCAAGTATATACAAATTTGTCCACATGAAAATGTGTATTATAATAACAAGCATGAAAATATTTCAATAAGATTATGTTTTTATTCAAAACCACTTTGATCACTGAAAGAAAATTTCAACTTCTTTTGGGAAACTTAGGAACTTATTTACCATAATTCTACAGTTGAAAGGCAGAAACTAGAATAAAGAACACATTATGATGAAAAGCAGACTTTATTGTGCCATAAAATACTGAATCAAATAGCTTATATTTGAGATTACACTTACACAGGGAATGATTTAAATGACTGTGAATGTAAATAAATTCAAATTATTACATTTACTCATGTGTTGTCCAGATGATAATGCTATCATATTAAAAGTATCTAACTGAGAATATTTTAGCAAAAGTAATATATAAATAACTCACAGCAGTATGGCCAACTACACAGTTGATTGTAGAGCTACTAACGTAGATGTCCTTCTGAAATGTATATGATACCTTGTCATTTAAATATGTGCAGTGCTTCTCTGTTACTGTAATATTAACAAGTGCTGTTCTATCTCATAGAGTGGAAAGAATCTTAAAGAATAGAATTTACAAACAAAAAGGGGAAATTTTTTAGCAAGAAATGTTTTTGTGAAAAAAAAAAGGAAAAGTACTGCATGATCCCACATACATACAAAATCTAAAGAATTAATCAAATGTATAGAATGTAATTAGAACAAAAGCTATCCAGGGAGGGTGAAGGGAGAAAAGATGAGACATAATTTAAAGGGTTCAAATCAGTAAATATTTAGGATGAATAAATCTGGAGATGCTATGCACAAGAGGACTCTAATGAATAATATTATATTTTCTATTGACAATTGACTGAACAGGTACATTTTGGATGCTCTTACACCACACACACACACACACACACACACACACACACAGCTTTGCATGCTTGCAGTAGTCATTTCACCATCTACATGTTGTGTTTCTTTTTTTAAGAGTTTACTTTTATTATTAATATATGTGTGCAGATAATAATGATTACCTTCATCGTGAGGAGTTGAGACTTGGACCTAACACTTCTTCATTGTTTGTATCATTCCCTTCTCCTTCCTGCCTTCTCCCCTCATTTTTGGTCCTCTTCTTTTTGCAGATGATCTATCTCCCAGTTTCTTATCTTATACATTTTATTTTGCTGTTTAATTTATTTATACTTAGGGTTTGTCATATGAGAGAAATCATAAAATAGTTAAGCTTGTGTATCTGATTTATTCTATTTTATGTTTATATACCATTTTTCAAAGTGGCTATGACCAGTTAAAAGTAAGATGATTGAGTAAATGCACAATATACTACACAGTACTACAGAGTTGCTATTACAGTTTAGATATGAAATGCCACCAGATTCTCATGGGTTCAGAAGTGGGACTTTCGGAAGGTGATTGGATTATGGGAGTGTTATACAATGATGAGTTCAAAGCTAAAAGTGCTGTGAGGGGAAGTGACCTGGTCAGAAGAGGTAGGTTGCTGAGGCTGTGACCCGGAAGGGTTAGGTCTCCTTCCGGGGCTCCACTCTTCCCTCTAGTTCCAGGTCACCCTGAGGTGAGCAGCTATATTCTGCCATGCCCTTTCACCATGCCATTTCTGCCTTTGAGCCAACTAACTATAGACTGAATTATCTAAAATCCATGAACCCAAATAAACCCCGTTTCCTTGAAGTTTTGTGTGCTGGCTATCATGTGCAGTGATGGGAAACTAAGCAATGGCACAGAACTTCATTATATTGCTACCACAATTTATTCAGTACATATTATTGAATTGATGCTCTTTCTCAATGTAGGAAATTTTAGAAATGTAATGTTTGTTGTATTTGAATTTAATTTTATTATGTCAATATTTTCATTTCCTGTGTTACTAGTATCTTTGCCCATCTCATTTGGAAATATTGAAAAATTTCTAACTTTGATTTCAGTCAAAAATCTTATTTGCCTTGCTTTATTGTAACTTCTAGGACTCTGATAAAATATTTATTATTAAGCACAATATCAATTGTAAATTATTCATGGAAGGTCTTTTTTCATTTTGAGATATTTCCCATTTGTTCTTATATAGATGAGAGTTTATCATGAAGTAAATTATTAAGAAGACTATGCAGGAAAAAATTCAAATATTTGATAGGATATGTTATAAGATTCAGACATTTTCTTTGGATAAAATATTCTTAAATATCAAGTTGTGAAGCCAAACATTTCAAACTATATTTGGAATATGTCAGCACAGGTAATATAATTATTATTGTATATTTGTATAAAGATTTTACAATTATTTGCTTCACATGTTTAAAAAGGTGAACTTGGTTCAAACACTAAGCATTGTCTTCTATGACTAGTTTTATAATCTTTAGTGGCATAATTAATTTTTAAAAGGAAAAATCTGAATTATCACTTTGCTATCTATTGTGTTTGTTTTTATTTCACTCTCCATTTCCTTATTTTTTTATCCATTAATTTTCAAGCTTGACATTCAAAGTTCATAAGCTTTAAAAATGATAAAGTGGTTCATAGAAATTTTCATGCATAAATTCAGTTAACAAGCATTAGAGGTATTAGAAATATATTTGTTAATTTAAATTTTGATTATTATGCCACCCTTAGTATTTTGTCTTCTATGTATCTTCGTAGGGTTATCATTGTTACATTTCACCGATGAAGATTATCTCAAGAAAAAAATAAGGAGGAAAGTTTTCACTGAACTTTTTTACTTTTAAGAATTCCATAACTATAATTATCATGTATAGCAATTGTAAGTCTCCTTCCAGAACTTCTTTTCCCAGAAATTTAAATGATAAAATATGTATCTAAAGGGAGACAGAAACCATCAATAAACCTAACCACATTCACTGCAAAGAAGTTTATTATTGGCTTTTCTGCCTTGCTTTTCTTATTCTTTAATTAAATATACATGTAGTTGCCTGATTTTTCTGATATTCAAATCAGACAAATTATAAAGTAACTTCTCTTCAGCATTAAGTCCAATCTAAATTTGACTCAAAATGACTTTTTAACCTAACCTCTGATTACATTCCTGCATCAGTTCTTATCAAACATTAAGTAGTTTGCACTCATCTTTGAAAAACCAATTACAGTTCCTTACTCTCCAGACTTCAACTTTGCAGGCATCATTCCATTTGGCCTGGAACCCTTTCACACTTTTCAACACTCATTCTGACAAATGTACCTTGAGGATTCTTGCTCATTTTCCAGGTATCAATTTCTTCAAAAACCATTTCCTGATCCTTGGAGACAACCAAGATATTACTTCTATAAGTTCCTGAGGACCTCTGTAGTGTAACCTTTCTCTGGCTACATTATACTTTTTCATTTATTTGCACGTTTTTCTCATTGAGCTGCCAATTCCTTGCAAGCTAGGGCACTGTTTTACTATTCCATTTTCAGTACTTGACAATCTCCTTGCATATAATGGTCATTTCATAAAGAGTTATTAAATGTGTAAACAGACACATAGACTAACTCTCAAGGAATTGGGAACTTAAAATGCTGAAAATTACATAAAGCAAAATTAGAATATTAAAAATTAATTAGTGCAAAATGAGAAAATCAGCTCTTCAGGATTTTGCCATTATTCTCTACTATCTGTTTCCTAAATTCTGAAGCATTATCAACAATAGATTTCTAATTAAAATTTTAGCTTTATTAGATATTCTTTCAAGTTATCTCTCAATCTAAACTTGATTTTAGAACACAAAGAAGTATATCACACACACAAACTCACCCTCTTCAAGCAAAGCTCATTGTAATCCTATAGAATTTAAATTCCTTCATGAAATTTCTGCTACAACTTTGAAAGTTTTTTTTATCACAATTGAGTACACATCATTCATGATTGGTGGAAACCTAAAAACCTTATTATTAACCACTTGGTACTATGGTTTCTTCTTTTACAACATTAACATCTTTTAGTATACTATAACATGATAACTAGTATATTCTAGGCCCTCAGATATGTTTCTTTTTCACTCATGTCTTTAGACCATCTTCATGATCATCTGTGAGCTAATCCTTTAGGAGTACAACAATTCTGTATCCACTATTAGTGGTCCACATACACTTAAGCAGACATTTCTCTTTGTTAAAAAAAGAGACTGTGAGACCACTTTTCACTGTTCTCTTCCTTTGTGATCCTCAGTCAGGTAGAAAACCCATGAGGACTTTTGTGGTACTTTTCCCTCAAAACAGAACATATACCAATGAGTTGTCCTACAGAACCATGTAATTTATACTTTTCTCATTTTATCACCTCATTTCCTGATTTTCCCATCTTGGTTATTTTTAAAATTAGAATAATCAAAACTTGATTGAAGTGTAAAATCTTGCAGCATTTTTTAGTGCAAGTGCAATTCTGTAGTTGTATAAAATGAACTACATCACTAGAATTTAAAGGTACATTTAAATAAGAATTAAAAAAGAATATATAATAGATTGATTGATTGATTGATTGATTGATTTATCTTTTTGAGACAGGATCTCGCTGTGCAGTTCAGGCTGACCTGGGGTTCACTTTGTAGCCCAGTGTGGTCTCCAACTTGCAACGACCCTCCTCTCTCAGCCTCCCTCCCTCAGCTCCCAGTGCTGGGATTACATGCTGGGATTACAGGAGTGCGCCACCACTCCCGGCTGGAAAAGACTTTTTTTTTTTGCAGCACCAGGGATTGAACTCAGGACCTCACACTCGCCAGGTTGGAGCTTAAGACACTGAGCCAACTCCTTGGCCCTTAGAGCTTTTTAATTTTCATAATGATTGTATGGTTTTACAACTTTCAAATTTTCTCTAGTGCAGATGGTTATAGAAAATCAGAAATGAAGATACTGGAAGAGTATTATAATTACATATAATACAAAAATAATTTTAGGTAACGTTTATCTAGATATCCAAAGATACCATCCACAGATATTACAGATTGAGATGATTAGGCTGTGATTGCAACTTCTTAAATTTTGTTAATTTTTCTTGTGTTTTATAATCATTTGTTACCAATGGTTTATAAATAGTGAAAATTTCTTATCCACAATGTCAAATAACATTAATGGCACTGATGTTTCAAACAATATGATTTAATTTTCTAAAACAAATAATATGTTCAAAAACATCTCAATAATAATTATCAGTGTAGTAGTTGGTAAAATCAGCACAAATACAAAGGGAGATGTATGCATTCTCTCTGATATGTATACCAGTCATATCAAACAGCGACAGAAAAGGAAGAGATAAGAAGCAGATTTCTCTCCTTTTTTCAGAGATCTGATAATGTGAGTTTGGACAAGTAAGGTGGAATTTCCTTGATATAACAGAGTGGTGTAACAGAGTTTCAATAAGTAATGAAAATAACCCTGAAAGAACACCGAGCTTTATTTGTGTACAGGCTTGCATGCATATTTACTCTAGAATGATACTGATAACTACTAAAGTTCACAGCTTTCAAGTTGTCACAATTCTTACTCCTTTCACTGGTGAGCTGAATGAAGTAATTTCAGTTTATTGCCCTTTTCCTGTTCAGATTATCTTTGGGGAAATATTTTGATTAACAAAGAACATGAGGTTCGAACTTGTATTTGAAGAGTGATATAGAATCTAGTGACAACAGAATCATTTAAAAGCAATTTTATTTTCAGTGATAAAATTGTTTATTATTTCAAAGTTTAAGTTTCCTCATTTCCAAAATTAATACTACTAATTTTATTGAGAGAGTATTACATAATGTGTGGGGCATATAAGTAAATGTGGTGTTTGGCACCCAGGAAATGCTTATTATTCTTAACTGATAGAAGTAGATTGTGTATAAAGGTCATTAGATACATTCTCATTTGTCTAATTTAATATGCATCCTGCATGAATTTTAAGACCATTTTACTCAGCAAAGTAAAACAGATTATTCTATCAATGTTCATTCTAAATAAAATAAAGCATAATTATGTTGAATAAAAGTGACACTGATATAGTTTTTTTCCTAAATAATTGCAAGGTGCCTTAAAATTAAAAAAAAATTCTCTTGAAATGCAGCTTTATACCTCTGTCCTATAAGAAATACTTTTATAAAAGCTAAATGAATTTCTCTGGCATTTATCTGTTTTGTATGCTACAGTTGCCAAATTAAAATACAAGGAAAATTTAAATGATGTGGAGGTAATAATTTAACATATCTATTTCTATACTGTATTAGGTTAAAGAAGTAGATTCTACAATATGGCTCTTACTGAAAAAAGATGAAGAGGAAATTATGGTGAAAGCAAAAATTCTGTTTTTACTGAAGTGCTGTATTTGAATTTCACAAATACCTTGACTTTGATATGGGCAATGTCTCCCAAAACTCTATGCATTAACTGCTTGATACTCAAGTGTTTATACTGGGGGTGATGTGAACCAGTAGAAATCTTGCATAACGTCATCAGTATTGGGCATATGTCCTCAAAGAAGACCTTGGAACTGTATGACTTTCTGCTTATGGATCCTGCATCATTGAGTTCATTCTATCACTTGTGGTACACTGTTACTGTCCAGCACACTCACCAAAGGCCCAAAGTAGCTCAGGCTTTGGACCTTGG
Source organism: Cuniculus paca (assembly GCA_004365215.1). Lineage (NCBI taxonomy): Eukaryota > Metazoa > Chordata > Mammalia > Rodentia > Cuniculidae > Cuniculus > Cuniculus paca. The sequence continues at coordinate 14,928 of RJWT010022259.1, forward strand.
ATAGAAATCTCTTAAGTGTGAGCTAAAACGTTTACCTCTTATGATTTAATTTCCTCAGGTCTATCACGAGAGCAATGCAAAGCTAATAAAACAAATATAAGAGATTAATACTATGAATTCAGTAAAAACATGTCAGTACCAAGAACCCTAGCTTTATAATTTGGATTTACAAAACATGTGGAAAGCAAAAACAAAAACAAAAACAAAAATGTTTGTCAAATGTAACAAAGAATAAATTAAATACAAACACGAAACATAGTTATGGCTGCTCCAACTAGAATAAGAAAAATTTCAAAACCTTACCTCATGCTATTCACTTGACAGTGAAGTTGATTTTTCTTATTAATTTCATCATTATTTTAAAAACTAAGTTTTGTGTCTCTGTGTTACTCATTGAATGTTGTGCTGTTGAGATAAAATAACAACATTGACTATGAAACAAATCAAATATCATTTTCAAGTAGACCTCAAAAAATGAAACTATTATTAGTTTTTCTCCTCTTGAGACTTGTGCAACTGTGCATATGAAAAGAAAATCAGTGGAGATGCTAATTACTTTACTCAGGTCGTGTTGTGGATATAAAGACTGGATAAGAGAAAATTAGCAAAAAAAATTTGAATATATCTGAAAAGAAGAAGAATAGAGTGAGCTGAAAACAGCCTTTTTTAAATCAAGAAATACTCAGAAAATCATGGAGGTACAAAATCTCTATGTCAGTGGATTTTTCTTTCTGATTATTCATTTGTCATCTCATGTGTATGTCTCTTCTTTCCCCAACAATATTGTAAAGTTCTGAAGACCAAATCTATTTTTTTGCTTGTTTATTTTTGCATTGCAGCCTACCTCTATTGTGGTGAGTGTAGGAAAGACCCTAAAAGTTACCAAGAAAGTCTTGTTGAAAGAATTCTTTGGTTGAGGTAGGTGACTACAGAGCTGAGAAGATGAAAGCAATTCACTGGGAATATTTTTTGTGATATTATAAAGTACTGTTTAATTCAACTTACTAGACATGGTACTTCCAATGTTTTATTTAAAAGATCATAAAATAGATGAACTTGGTGAAAAAATTAAAAATGATGACCTGCCTTTGACATGTGTAGTCTAGTTATTGGTTTTTCAGTGGTAACATGAAAGTCTATTAAATGAATTACACAATCTCTTAAGGTCCCTACAGCAATGTCAGGTATATTTCAAAGTATAAAACTTTTGCAACAAAGGAAAAAACAAACCAACAAAACATCAAATTGTGGTTTTGAACCATGTAAGGGGTTGAATGTTGGCACTACAAAATCTGTGTCCTCTGAGAACTGAAAAAAATTTGATCTTATTTTAAAAAGGATCATTTAAAATGTAATTAAGTTTAGAATCTCAAGATAAGATCACCTTGGATTATATAGATGGATCCTAAACTTTGGTGTGCACAGATTTTAGAAGGAAAAATATTCATGTGTATGTGTGCTATACACAAAGAAGGGGATGTGAAGATGAAGGTAAAGCTTGGAGGCAAAATTTGGGAACATCTAACTACTTTGGGATGTAAGAAAACCTCTGGTGCATTCATTTCATCCTCACAATTGTGTTTTCATAAACCTACCACATAAAAATATTATAAATAATTCAATGTTTGATATTTTAAAATTATTTTCCTGTAATATAAAGTCTACATTTCTTTGCAATTATTCTTTTAGATGTCTTATTGTATGTATAGTCTTATATAGTTTTAGTAAATTCTTAATTTTTTATATTCAAATATGTCAATTTTAATAAGAAAATAACAACAATAATAACGAAAATGCGGAAAGAATATCTACAGACAAGGGGAGAAATGAAAAGGAAGGGAAAAGGGGAATAACAAAAAAATCAATATATGTGAAGTATATGACCTACTTCATAAATTGAATGTGAATATTATCTAATGCACATAGGTACAAATTAAATAAAAAGGAATTAAAATTCTATGAGCATATCATATCAGCATTTTCAAGTGTATCAATTGTCTATACATTATTCTGCATCTTACACTGTTACTATTTACAATCAGCATTTATATTTGCAAAATAAAAATACTCAAATAATTTTTAAAATAGTATTCATGAATGGGAAAAAGTAGAGGAAGAAACTAATTGTGATTTTTGAGAGCTATATGAATTAGTATAGAGATCTCTTTTTCCTGTCCTCATCTCTGTCCAGAAAGACTGTATTTGTAACCTCATGGAAACATTACTGGAATTTTAGCAAGTTAATCCCAGTCTACCACTTCCAGTGCAGCCCATGGCAAAAATGAAGACATTAACACATATTTATAATTATGGAGAGCCAAGGGGG
>RJWT010022260.1:0-17254 GCA_004365215.1 Cuniculus paca
ACAGAGAGAGAAAGAGAGACAGAGAGAGATAGAGAGACAGAGAGAGACAGACACAGAGACAGAGACAGGGAGACAGAGATGGAGGTGGAGACAGGGACGGAGACAGAGACAGAGACAGAGGTACAAGCACAAGTACCAACACTGAAGGAATGAGAAAATGAAGTAGTCCTGAATGCAAAGGAGAGCAGTTGACCCATATTGTCTTTCTGAGCTTGCCACATTCAATGTCAGTCCCTGAATCAAGCCAAATGTTCTTGTCTCTGCAAAGTATTTGTTACTCTGCAAAGTATTGCATTTTCTTTCTGCAACATCCGTCTGCTCTGAGCATTGGAACACTTTAGAGGAAATTAGAACGTTTTAAACACAGAAAGAATACAAGTCAAGTTCCAAGTGCTAAGAGTTTTGGGCTGACATGAAAATTGTCAGGTTAATTCAAATTGCAGAAACTAACAGTATGAGTCAACTCATTTCTGTACAAAGGTTTTATGTTAAAATCCTAATTCCCTGCACCTTGAAATGTGACTGTGTTTGGAGACAGAACCTTTAAAGAGGTAATGAAGGTAAAATGAGTTTTCTCAGGTGGGGACTGATCTATTGTGATTTGGATCTGGAGTGTCCCCAAAGGTTTATGTGTTGAAGGCTTGGCCCCCAATGCAGCAATATTCAGAGGCTTTTGGAGGATGATTGGATTATGAGTGGTCTAACTTCATCACCCTATTGATGAATTCATAATTCAATGGCATTACTGGGAGATGACAGAAACTTAGAAAGTAGGGCTTCTTGAAAGGAGTTAAGGGTGTAGATCATGGGAGCTTGCCCTTGGGACTGTATCTTGTGCCAGGCCCTCCCAACTTCCTTCCTGGGTGCCCAGAAGTGAGTAGCCTTCTCCTAGCATGCTCATCCATCACGATGTTTCTGCCTTACTGTAGGAGCTGGCTTACTATGGACTGAAACCTCTGGAACTATGCAAACCAAAACAAATCTTACAAAAGTTGTTATTTGTAGGTATTTTGTCAAAGTGATGAAAAGATGACTGATGTCTTTACATAAGAAGAGATTAGAACAAAGACACCCACTGAGATCATGCCACATGAAGACACAGGGGAAAAAAGCCATCTACAAACCAAGGAGAGAGGCTTCAGAAGAAGTAAACTCTGCCTGTATCTTGATCTTGGACTTCCCAGCTTCCAGGATTTGAGAACATAAATTTCTACTAAGTCACTCAGATTTTGACATGTTTTTCTGGTTGCTCTAGAAAATCAATACACTAAAAAAGTAAGTTATTCTGTGGAATAAGTTATTCTGGTCTACTTTGAGACTTACATGATCTGAAGATTCTATCTCTGTTCACTCTAAACTGGGTATTTGTAGAGAGTCCTTTCACTTAATACTTCATAGATTTGATTTGGAGTCATTTCCAGAACAAATTCTTAAAATGGCATCATGGCTTCACTGCAGTAGGTTAAAGATAGTACTTCTCAAATGTAATACCAAGGAAGACCCAAAGCCGATTCTACATTGTGTTGTCATGGAAATAATTCCAACCTGTCAAACATGACTGGAGTAGATGAAATGCTGTTAGAAATGAAAAATATTATTTTAAAAAATGGAGAAATTTCAGTTATTACTTGTTAAGTTTGCATTTAGAAAACATAACATCAGTTATAAAGATACTCTGAATTATTTATAAGTATTGAGTCTCCTTACCTACATGAGTGATTCCAGTACTAACTCTAGTACTGAAGTTTAAAAATACTTGCCTGGTATGGTGATGCATACTTGTAATCCCAGCATTCAGGAGGCTGAGGCAGGAGAATTGCAAGCTCAAGGCAGGCTAGGCTACCTAGTGAGACCCTGTCTCAAAAAAAACTTCCACTTTGAAAAAAACTTAAGTCATTTACACGTCATGAAAGTTGGTGACATTGGAAGGAAAACATCCATCTGAATTAGGACTTATCTGATATTTAACTCATTTATATCTCTAAATTTTCAACTTAAAAAAATCAAATTATTTGACTTGGACTGCCAGCTTAACAGCATCAATAAACTCTTCCAAAAATTAGCATTCAATTATATATTAACTTCATTTATAATTTGATTCTATTTTAAATATGTTGAAAAATCAGCATTATTTTCCTCTAAAAAAAGAGCTCTGAGTAGCAAAACACTTTATATGTCTGTTGACTCATTTTAAATTTTGGAACAAGTTTAATTATGACTTCCTTTTCTTCAGGATAACATATAAAACACATTTCATTGCTCAAATTGTTTTCTAGATCAAAGCTTTTATTTCAGTAAACTGTATTTCTTAAGATTTCTGAATCTCAGCTGGACGTGGTGGCTTACGCCTGTAATCCCAGCACTCGGGAGGCTGAGACAGGCAGATCGTTGTGAGTTCAAGACTAGCCTGGGCTACAAAGTGAGCTCAAGGCCAGCCTGAACTGCATAGTGAGACCCTGTCTCAAAAACACCAGGGCCAGGGATCTAGCTCAGCAGTCTAAGTGCCTGCCTGGCAAGCACAAGGTCGTGAGTTCAATCCCTGGTGCTGAAAAAAGAAAAAAAGATTTCTGAATGTCTATAAAATATATTTTCTATCTCATTTTCACATTATTATTATGCCACTTCATTTTAACTTACTGATTTTTATTCTTTCCTATTTTTTCTTGAGTCAAAAACTATATGCCTGATATGTTCTTAAATATCATGCCTTTACTCTGACAACAAAGATGTCAATATAGAATCAGTACTCAAATAAGTGAAAACCTACATTTAATTTTTCTTTACAAAAATTGTGATAATTTTTTCAACTAAGAGGAGCTCTCTATGAGAATAAGATTTATAATCTTTCAAACAAGATTAAAAAATCGAGCTAGTCAAGTGTCATTAATGTTGAATGGCCGCACACCAAATGTACACAGCGCATGCCATATGTATACATGCATGACACATGCATACAGCATATATACCTATATACCATAAACATACGATACACATACCATGCCCCGCATATACACATATCACATTCAAACACACACAGCACATACATACCACACACACACACACACACACACGCATGCTACAAATACTGTACATAGTACATAGATCTGGTCCCTGACTCCTCCCACTTGAGAGCTCTCCTCCACTCTGGCGCTCTCCTCAATGTCCTTCCACCATGATGTTTCTGCTTTGGAGCTGGCCAGACCCTGGACTGAAACCCCTGAAACCATAAGCAAAGTAAACCTCTTCTGTAAGATGTGGGTGTTAGGAATTGTGTCACAGAAATGGACAGTGTCTAACACTATCACGATTTCTTCTATTTTTAAGTGAGCAAACCAAAGTTTGTATAGTAGCTATTCCATCACCATTGCTGTAATGTAAAAGAAATTGGACTCCCTTCTTAGGCACTTTCTTTGACTCCTTTCTAAAACACCAGGGGGTTTCTCTACCATGAAACTATTTCTCTTTGATTCCTGGACTTCATCAAGTCTATTCTCACTGCAATTTTAATGAACATTAAAGATAAGCTTGTTACAGAAATCTGTGCATATGGACAAGACATGCGAAGCATGAGGTGTGTGCAGAATGAGAAGAAATCTCTATAGTCCCTTTAGAAAATTCTTCACAAAGTAGCTCAGATAGGCAGACACCACCCCCACCCCCACTCCCCACACCCCCAGTCCCATTCCCCATCCTACCTCCACATGACCTTGCTGCTAATTTTGTCTGGATCTGATAAGAATGATTTCATCTTGATATCATCAGCTTTCACACTTTCTGTACATTTTTAAATAGAAAATTTGGTAACTATTTGCCCGATTCACAGAAGAAAATGGGCCTCGGAGAGATGAAGCAGTTTCCCAGGTCCTGAAGTTGGCAGGTACCTTGATTTCTTTGCTCTTGGAACATCCCGTGCCGCCTGTCTTTCTCGCAAGTAGCGCATGATAAATGCTGCTGTTTGCAACAAAAGATCGGTGGAGGTGAAGAAGGCAAACAGCCTCTATAAATTTAGAAAATTAAACCAGTTGCACAGGGGCCAACATCAGAGGCTTGGACTGGGCAGGAAGAGAAATAGGGTCCAGGTGTGCACACAGATGTCTGTGCCCAGATTTCCTTGAGCACGGGGCAGGCGCCCTCTGGATTGCAGGCGCCAAGCAGAGCTGCGCTGTGGGGTGGTGCCTTCCTTCCCTCTCTTAGCTATCTCGAAGGTAGCTTCAGCGCGCCCCAACAGATGCTCACTCCCTGAGCCCCAGCTGAGATCTCAAGGAGAGAGAGAGACAGAGCTAGAAGAAGCTCAGTTTTATCCCAGGGAGGGTGCGGGGCAGGGTCCCAGCCTGTGAGTCCCTCAGCTTGGGACTCCGCTCTCTTTCGTGTGGCTGATTGTATAAGACTTACCCTTAGCCCTGTTGGTTTCTTACACTCAGTAATCTCCTTTGGTAGGAGTCCTTTATTCCATTTTCCCATAATGATCCTCATGGGAGCATATCTTCTAATCTCTACTGATCTCTTAATTGATACACAGGAAAAACTACAAAAGTAGTTTGGGGATTTGTGTGTGTATGTGTGTGTGTGTGTGTGTGTGTGTGTGTGTGTGTGTGATGGGAATTGAAATCAGGGCTTCCTGCACACAAAGCATAAACTTTTATCACTGAACTACATCCCCAGCCCTTAAGGACTATTTTTATCATAGCTTCCCTGACCTGAACTTTATAAAAAAATGTTTAAGTACTTGTCCTATAATTATACACTGAAAACCATATCTATCTAAATTTCATTTGGGGAATGAGATGTAGCTCAATCACATAACACATTATTAGCGTGTGCAAAGCCCTGGCTTCAATTTCTAGCACCAGAAAAATAAATTTAAAAAATTAATTTGAACCATTTATAACATTTAAATACATTTATATGACCATTTAAATATATCTGTATGACATTAAAAACACAAAGAACCCTGCCCTCCCCTTTTTTCCTTTCTGGGCCTCTCTCCCAAAGTCTACCATGTTCAATTCATATAGCTGTTTCCTCAGCACTTCCTTGCATGTGTCCAGGATTAGTCGGTGTCTGAAATGTGTTTGTTGATTTGTTGATGTGTTCTGCTGGCCTAGAATGTGAAGGACAGAGATTCAGGGCTTACCTTGGGTCCCTACTTTTCTCCCATTTTCCTCTTAATGGAAACGCATCACACATCCTTATTAATGCTGAATGCAAATGTCATTGACAACCTGTAATTTTTCACTGCTGAATCAATCAGTCTGCTATGTGCATTCATCCCTCAGTATCAGAGGGGTGGGTCCCAAAAGCCTCGCCCAGACATTCCACTCCGCAGGTGTACACATCCCTAACATGAAACGGTGCAGTATTGCAGGTAACCTCTTACTTCCTCCTGCATTTTTTAAGTAATCTCTACATTACTCAGAATATCTGACATAATCTAAATGCTATACAATTGTTGTTCCATTATATTATTTAGGAGAAATGGCAAGAGCAAAAGTCTATAAATGTTCAGTGGAGATAAAATTTTTACTTTTCTAAATATTTTCAACCTGTCATTGGCTGTATCCCTGAATGCAAAACCATGGGTAAAGACTGAATGCAAACATTTTGTCTTCTGTGGAGATTTATAAACTACTTTGTTTATTCGCTTGATTTCATTTTCTTTTTCTTTTCTTTTCTTTTCTTTTTTTTTTTTTTTGTGTGTGTGTGTGTGTTTTTGAGACAGGGTCTCACTATGCAGTTCAGGCTGCCCTTGAGCTCACTTTGCAACCCAAGCTAGTCTCAAACTCACGACGATTCTCCTGCTTCAGCCTCCGCCTCCCAAGTGCTGGGATTACAGGTGTGCACCACCATGTCTGGCCCGATTTCTTATTTCTGTATCACTAATTTTTAAGTTCCCTACTTGTCCAGCCTTCTGCCCACAAAGCATTTGCTATCTTCTTCTTGTCCTCTACCTCCTCCTCCTCCTTTAATATTATAACAAAAATATTTTTAAAGGAAGTTGTGTTACTCATGTACATTAACTACATTATTTTCTTCCAGTACTGAGGATCAAACACAGGGCCTCACACATGCTAGGCAGGCATTGTGCTGCTGAGCTACATCCACCACTCACATTAACTATATTATATATTTTATTTGCAGCCCTAGACAATTCCTCTACACTCAGTGAGGTATGCAAATAAAATGCGTGGACACCCTGAGCCACATCTCTCACACTGTGCAAACTATTCACACTGCCCACGCTGTCCACACAATAGTTTGCCAGCTCTTGGTTTCCTCCCCTGGACTCCCCTATGCTCAGTCACTCTACCTGATTCCAGGGCACAGCTGCCTCCTGGGACCAAGTTTCCTCTTTCCGTGTGGTACCACGTGTCCTCCAGAACCTGCCTCTTACCCTATTCTGATACTTGCCTTTATTAGAGAACACATCTGGTCTTAAACAGAAGTGTATTTGCCTCATAAACTTTTGGAAAACTACCTTTTGTAAAGTTTTCTGGGCTGTACCTTCACAGAGTAGAGTTGTTCTTCTTTGTAAAAAGTGTGTCTCCATTTACTTTCCTAATCCCAGTGTCGATATTGAAATACATCAACATATTTTGATCTTCTGTCTTGTGTCTTAAACGGTTATTCGAATCTTGCAACATATTTACGCTCTTTATAGCTTTTTTGTTTTGGAGAGTCAGGTCAGGGGAAGAAAAGGCATTTAACCCAGAAACTAATATTCTTCAGATTTGAAGGGGGGCAAAATCCACAAACAAACAAATAAAACCTTCCTCTAAAAAGTATTTTCTCACTTTCAGTCTTTGCATTTGTTTTAACGAAGCTATTTAAAAGACCTTGAAATTCACGCATTTTTGAAGACTTTTTTCGTGGGGAAGATTGTTGTTTTCTTATCTCTTTGTCTTAGTCACTTTTCTCACTACTGGGACAAAATACCCAAAACCTACCATTTAAAGGAGGAGAAGAGGAGGAGAGGTTTATTTTGGCTCACGTTTTCAGTTCATGGTCAGCTGGCTTCAGCCAGAAACAGCACAGTGGAAGGGTCTGTTGGAGGGAGCCTGCTCATGCCATGATGACCAGGAACCAGAGAAAGCAAAGGGAGGAGGCAGAGGGAGAGATAGAGCCTTTCAGGGCACCTCCAGTGAGCACCTCTGACCAAGCCTCACTTGCTAACAGCGAGTTAACTACCAAGCATGGACTTGGTTTGTGGAGGCTTCAGTCCATAATCAGCTGGCTCCAAGGCAAGGTGGTGTGGAGGAGGGGCACCATGGCGACTGCAGCAGCTACCAGAAGTGACAAGAGCAGAAGAGCGAAAAAGCATGCTTCCTTCCCTCCCTTATATTGTATGCCAGCAACCCTCCCCTGGGTGGGCGCAGCATTCACACCACCAATTCCACCACTAGACAATGAACCAATCACAAACACTAGACTCAGCGGCTTCCCTGACTGCATGAGGCTTTGCGGGGATACCCAGACACAAACCATAACACTAGGGAAGGTACCTTGAGTACACTTGTGGGAAGGGGATGCTTGTGGAGCCAGGATGGGAAAATCTATGATCCAGTTGTTGCTTCCATCCCATGTGCTTTTAGCCCCAGCCTTCTGATCTCTTCCCTGAGACCTAGCCAGAACCAGCAATGGCCTCTTCATCAGCATCTCTCCATGCCCCTTCTGTGCTGCTCTCTGCTTTGCAAGCTAAGATCTGGCTCCCTCTGCTCTGTGTGAGGCATATATGTGTTTTCAACACAGCACTCATTCTCCCAACGGAGAGTAGACAACAACATTCTTCACTTACCTGATGCATGAACTTGCGACTTTCTAAGTCTTTTACCTTTATGTTGACATGGAAGAAACTAAAGAACACAGCTTCATGTGGTAGCTGCTCATTCACACTGATACCACAGATTAGCACAATCCCACCTAAAACTCTGTGCTTCCTTTTCAAACTTTCCTTTTACCTCCATGCAAAGAGAAAAAACCTGCAAATATAGCCTTCAACTCTAATGAAAACATTAGAATTTTGTGTGATTTCTATGGATCTAGATGTTTGTTTCATGTTGTTGTTGGTCTTTTTAAAATTATTCTCAGGGGTGAAATAAATATTTTTTTCTTTTTGGTTTCATAGAACAGTTTGCATTGGGCCATTCTTCAGATAGCAAAGAGAAACATCCAGAGTGGAAGTTGAACGTAACCAAAGGATGATACTCAGTATTTTGACTGGATGCATAGAAAAGACTCTGTTGTGGTATCACAAAGGAAAGACAAAAGTTGGCAGTCATAGCAAATAAAATGCTTGTGTTTATATCTGAATATAAATAGCACTTCCACTTTCTTGGCTAAGGATTTGCCTAGGTTCTGAGCTGTTGGACATTTATAGAAAGCTATTCAGTAAGATGTTCATGGCTTCACTGACACAATTCCTGCTTGAGTGACAGAAAGGTTGATGTCCCTAAAAGACACTGAAAATTTACCAAAAAATTATTTCTCTCTAGTTAAAAGCTGACTGCAAAGAGCCCTAAAACAAAGCCACCTGACAAAACAAAAACAAAACCTGACTCTTCATCTACTCAAATTTTCTTTGTGCTTTCTTCTTCCACAAAATTAATGAACATTTTGTAAAAAATAGATTCATTTAAAGAATGAGATACCTATTTGCAGTTTAGATTGGACCAGGATTGGGTTCTTTTCTCTTCTGCGTACCTGGACCTTAAACCTCAATTTCCTTTGCAAACCAACAGTAGTAAACCATAAGAATAAGGCACTGACATGATAGAATGAAGACAGCCCTAGACAGCTAGATATGGTAGTGCACACTGGTAATCCCAGAACTCTGGAAGGCTGAGGCAGGAAGATCACAAGTTGAGTCTAGCCCCGGCAACTTAGTGACTGAGGAAGACCTTGTCTCAAAATTAAATAAATAAATAACAAAGCAAATAAATAAATACAGCTGGAGATGCAGCTCAGTGTGAAAGCCCTTCAATCTCTAGAAAAAAAAAAAGACTGATTAGACTTCCAAAACATTTATTTATATACTTTACAGTAATAATAACAAAGTCACTATGTTAACATAAACACCACACTTTATGAAAAATAAATTATTGTCTAATTAAAAAGTCAGCAAGGAAGAAAAAGCCCCTGGAGGGTTAAGGGTATAGTTTTTAGTAGCAGAACACTTGCCTGGCATGAGTGAAACGCTGAATTCCATTCCCAGCACTTAGAAAAGTTCTCTAGAAGTCCAATGCTGATACAATGGTCAATTTTTTGTGTTAACTTAGCTGGCCCACTGGGTATTTGCTGAAACATTATTTTGGGAATGTCTTTGAGGGTGTTTTCGAATGAAGCTAACCTTTAAATAGATAGATTGAATAAAGCACATTTTCCTCTTTTGTGAGGAAGGTTCTCAACCAATCAAGTGAATGCCTAACTAGAACAAAATCTTGGCCTTCCCGCGGGTAAGGCAAAACACCACCTGCTCCTGGTTCCACAGCAGCTCCTCGTCTCTGGACTCAGGCTAGCATATTAGCTCTTCAGGTTTTAGCCTTGTCAGCATCCATAATCACACAAGTCAGTTTCTCATAATGAATCCCCTTTCCCTAGCAGTTCTAATTCTCTAGAGGACCCTGACTAATGGCATGGTTGGGTTGTACTGACTGCCCCTCAGTCCTTCGTCTGGACCATTGACACTGAGAGCTGCACATAGGTGATCATCACCAAGGGCCTGTATAGAGGTACAAGTCAGAGTGCCAGTGTTACAAGGCACACAAATCTTGATCCCTCATCTCTGGGTGGGCTAAGGCATTAGCAACCAAGATCCCTGAATGACAGACAACCACCTGTGAACTTTCACAGGATAGCAGGACCGAGGAAATCTAGGTGTCATCAGCATGTAAGAGGACCTGCTCTTTCCGTGGCGCTTGGAATGCTATAATGAACTTTATTCCTTCATTGAACAAAAACATATCAATCACCTTCTCTGAGGCTGTGCCCATACTGGATTTTGGACTGAATCTTTGGTCTCATGTCTTTGACATCATGGTAGGGACAGTGAAGTGAAGAAGCAAGCAGATCAGACCTGTGAGTGGAAAAGAGGGCTCAGGCGAGGCCCCACTGATAAAGTGACATCCAATCAGAGTTCACAAGAACTGAGAGCTGGTCAGGCACAGAGATGGAGAAGAACAGAGGAGCTAGCGTGCGTCAAGCCTGGAGGTGGGAAGGAATATTGGGAGACTGAGATGCTAAAGATGAAAATGAGGAGAAGCCATCTGAGCAGCTATTGGGTCAGCTCAGGGAAATCTTCAGTAAGTTCTGTAGACTTTAAGAGAGAAGAGGAAATCTCTGGGGAGTTTTGAGCAGGATGTCTCTGGAAAGTTTTGAGTTACTTGGGCTCTTGGTGAATAGTCACCTATAGAAGGAAGGGGCAAAATGGTTTTTATAATGGTTATACTGTCATTATTATTACATTGTTGTTAATATAATAATGAATAACTACATGTAGATAAGTAGCTGAAATGGAAATGTCTAAGCCACTGCTTCTTTACTTAGTGAACATCAGAATCCCTTGCAGGTTCTGTTAAAACACTAATTCCTACCTGGTACAGTGGCACACACAGAACTCTCAGCTACTTGGGAGCTGGGGAAAGAGGATATTGCCAGCCTAGGAGTTTGAGGCCAGTCTGAGCAAGACAGAGCAAAGCTCCATACAGGGCAAAACAAACCAAAACAAAACACCAATTCCTGACTTGGTCCATCTGGAGTGTAGCCTGGGAATGAAGATTTCTGACAATCTCCAAGAGACCACTACTAATGATGCTTGTGAATATCCATATACAGTAGCTTCCCATGTATGTTACATCTTCTCAACATCAGTCACAGGATGCTCTAGACAAAAAAGAGAGATATCTAGTACAATGATGACAACAAAAAAGCAACCCGTAATCCTAGTATTCTGAGAGCTGAGGCAGGAGGATTGAAAGTTCAAACCTAGCTTATGTGACTTAGTGAGACCTTGTCTCAAAATAAAAAGGGGATGATGGAGTAGGGCTGGAAATGTAATTTAATGGAAAGGCCCTTAATTCCATCCTTAATATTGCAAAACAAAAATTTTCATAAAAAAACAAGAAGGCTTGTTTAGCTGACAGTAACCAGGAGTACATAGTACTAAGTAAATATTTAATTGAAACCAAACAATAATTGCTAGTATATAAATATTAATTTATATTTTAAAATGTTTTGCACTTAAGAAAGAATTTATAATCTCATTTGGTTCTTATGGAACAGGGCAGACACTAATTTCCTAAAGAAACAAAGATAATGCCTGAAGGGGCCCAGACTTGCAGCCATGAAGTTCAGTTGAGAGGCAAATGCAATTTCCTACTGTTTTACGTTGCCCCTCTCAAATGATGTGTTAGAGAAAGTCAACACAAAGGAGAAGAGGTTCATTTTGACTCATGGTTTCAAAAGTTTCAGTCCATGGTTGGATGAGTTCAACCATGGAACATCATGGCAGAGGAAATATGCTCATTTTAGGACAGCCAGAAAGCAAGAAGAGTAGGAAAGAGCCAAAGAAGAAGGGGCTGAAACAAAGTTACATGTCCCCAAGGTCACACGGCCATAATCCACTTCCTTCAATGAGGCCTTACCACTTGTTTCCATCACCTCCCAGTAATGCATGATGTAATAGATCATGATTAATCCACTGATGAAGCTATAACCCTCATGACTCAATCACCTTCTGAAAACCCATCCTCTGAATAGATGAGCAATTGGGAGGGGGCATTCCCAATCTAAACCATAACAAATGATAAGGACTGAGATCACATTTTAACATAGAAAATTAACTGTCAACTTAAATTGCCGATCAGAGACTATGAGTTAAAATTCATTTTTCTATATGATTCTATTCCATTTCTCCCAAAAATTTCCCTTAAAATATCTCTAAACTATGCACTCTTTTTCATAAGCTGAAACAAAGTACTGTCAGTACCAAAGATTACTGGTAACCAAAGTTACAAAAAGGCACTTTACCAGCTTGAGACACAGTCAGTGTTCAGATAAATGGACTCCGCATTTTTCAAAAGTTGACGGTTTGTTTGTGAAATGTACTCTCAACACTAAAATATTCCCAAGGTAAAAACTTTTTGGTAAAAACATCTTGTTGCAGGAAATATTTGCTAAAAGAATAAATGAGAGATAAATGCCTTACTTTATAGAATGCTTTGTGATTTGAAAAACACTTCCATTCTATTTTTTTCCAATTTTCTGTCACAACAAGCCTGTAAAAAAGTGTGTCTAGTAGTTTTATAGTCATCGTTTTACAGATGAGAGAGCTGAGGCTCAGGAGGGCTGGCAGCTGCTCCCAATCATGCAGGAGCCATCTGCTTTTAGGAATTCATGACTGTGACATAGATGGAGTGTAACTACTTGACATTGCTTAAGATAATGTTGAGATTTAAATAATTTTCTCAGGAAAACAAATTTCCCTATATTGCATGTCTTAGGATTCTCTGGTTATTATCAACTGGATCCCTACTGTTTATAACGAGTAAAAATTGACTCACTGCAAGTGCATCAGATGGTTCCTTGCACTGAAGGGAAAACACAGACCGAATGGAACCAAGGACAGCTGTGCAGGTCAGGGTAGCATGAGTGAGCCACGGTGATTGAAATGGCTTCAGACCATCCGGCTGGCCTAGGTGCGTCTCCAAGGATGGTGCAGAAGAGGGTGAAGCACCTCAATTCACAGTTCTAGCAAGACTGAGACTGTGTGGGGTGTCATATCTCTAAGGCAAACTGAGGGTGCTGTGACCAGAAAAAGGAACACGCATTCCACATTCAAAACGACATCTGTCTGCCCTTCCTGCTTCCCAGCCCTGGTTTATTCTTGGTGATGCTGATTGCAAAGTAGCCAAAGCTA
Organism: Cuniculus paca; assembly: GCA_004365215.1. NCBI lineage: Eukaryota > Metazoa > Chordata > Mammalia > Rodentia > Cuniculidae > Cuniculus > Cuniculus paca. The sequence goes on from RJWT010022260.1 coordinate 12,911, forward strand.
ATCTGTACAATTTTCCAATGCACCTTACTCCTAACAAGTGGGTAAAATTCCAAAGAAGTTGAAATTTCTGAGCCAACAGGAATAACTGTTTTATAATTGTTGCAGTTTTCTTCCAGAGAATATAGCCATCAGAGCTGAATAGAACATTAGAAGCTCTGTAATTAATGGTCTGAATTAGGTTTGATTTTGTATTTAACCAAATTTCATATGATTGAGGATCTCTGAGTTATAAATTCTGAGTTTAAAGGATAGAAGCCAGTTGTTTCAGCCTGAAAATTATTTTGTACAAGCAAATCAAGGAAGCAGATTTGAGGATTTTAGTTTGTCTCCTTAATCAGAAGTCAAATTGAAAACATAGTATTACAAAATGACAAGATAAAGTTCCAGTTCAGCTGTAGTTTATATACTTGGCTATACCTTAAATCCAACTAGAGTTTATACACTTGTAATATTTTTTAAGTAGTATATTTATATTAGTATATAAATAAATATTAGTATATTATGTGTAATGTATTTACACTAGCCTATAAATATTTTAGTTGCTTTTTCTGTCAATGCCTATACTTATTTATTCATTTTTTAATTTTTGATTTGTTGAAATGGTCTTGCTATGTAGCCCAAGCTGATCATCAACTCATGATTCTCCTGCCTCCACCCTAGTGCTGAAATTATAGACAACTCAATGTCTATATTTAATCTCTGGTTACAAATTCTATCATTAATTCAATAAATATTTGAGAGTTTACTACACACTGGGCTCTGCGCTAGGTACTAGAATACAAAGAAACATGGCTAAATAGAACCTTAAGGAGATAATAAATAAGCCATTATAAATGGAGAATAATATATTTTTGATTGTCTCTTACATAACAGCACCCCAAGAAAAACTTGATTATTCCCATTGCACTGAAAATGTGATAACTAAAGTCTACAGAGCTAAGGTGGCAGTGCTGGAATTGAAAGCTTGTGCTCCAACACTTGTGCTATTTTAACAAGATAAGGAATTTTTGGGTGCATTAGATGTACACACAAGTGCACAAGCTTTGGCAAACGCTGTAAGGGTTAAACATACAGCAATAGAGCCATGAAAGTGCATATGAGTCATTGTTCCTAGATACAGAGTGGTATTTGACTGGGATTTTGAAGAATATGTAGACCTTGCCAAGTCAAGAAGGAAGGAAAAAACCTTGTATATAAAAAAATAATTTAGCAACAAGAGAAGGAAGACATGGAATGACAGGTAGCCATGTGGTACAATAGTTGCTGTGAAAGGTACCTGAAGACAATAATGAAGACAGGCCGACGCTAGTTCATAAAGGCTACAGATGCCGTCAAAATTAGGTTGCTTGCCAGCTTTAAAAAAAGCACAATATCATCAAATTAGTACTTTATAAAAATGGTATCACTGGCCACATGGAGAAAGGATAAGAATGAGGAAAGCTGAATTGAAAAGCAGCAGAGTGAGAAAACTGCAAAGAACAAGACACTGGGGAAGAAAGCACAGAGCAGAATAGAGACATTGATGAGCTAGAGTGTCATGGGTTTAGGTCTAAAGTAGTCTGAGAACCTGGTGCTTAGTGTGTAATCTCAACTCTAATCTCTGCTACTCAGAAGGCTGAGGCAAAAAGATTGCAAGTTTGAAGGCAGTTGGGCAAGATCCTGTCTCAAAATAAAAACTAAGGAGGACTAGGGATGCATCTTGGTGGTGGAACCTTGGTGGTAGAATACCATTCACAGCACTGCAAAGAAGTGGAAAGAGGTTTGAGAAGGATGAGTGGGTAGTAAAACCTTACATTACTAGTGTATAAGAAGTATTACACATGTAAGAAACAAGGGCTCAATTCAATTTCGATTATTCAGTATACTCAATATTTATAAAATTCTCAGTGTGAAAGATGCAGATTTTAAATCTGGGAGTGAAAGAGAGAGGAAAGCTATGAAGATATATATTAGAATTAATTGTAATGAGATTCAGAATACAAATGAACATTCTCAATATTGATAGTGAGAAATATTAATTTGTAAGTACAAATTCTATGTATTAATAACAGTGATAATCACAAGTGGAAATCAACAATAATGCACCTAATTTCACAACTTTAGTTGGTTTTAATTCTAATTTTCATGTAAAATCTGGTAGTTTTTAGAAAACAATTTTGTCACTGAGAAAAAAAATGCCCATGATTCACAACTTAAAGAAAAAGAGGTTTATGTTTTTATCACAGTTTCAGTGCATTTACTCCATGGTTGGCCAGTTGCAAGGCAGAAATGGCATTGTAGAAGGGCATGGCAGGGGAAAGCTGCTCATGTCATGGTGGCCAGGAAGCAGAGAAGGAAGAGAAGACCCCACGAGAACAATACACCCTTCCAGGTCATACTCCCAGTGACCCACCTCTCAACAGTACAGTTAGCTATCAACTCATCAATGGAATAATCCACTAATGAGAGTAGCATCTCCATTATCTAGTTACTTTCCAAACACATCAAACATTTTATGTCTAAACTAAATATATGTATGTCCTATGTATATTCACATATATATATGTGTGTGTGTGTGTGTGTATCTTCTCTCTATATATATAGATATAGATATAGATATAGATATAGATATAGATATATATTTTTGAGAATCACTGGGAATTGAACACTGAGCTACAACCCCAGGCCCCAGCTCTGCTTTCTTTGAGATACGATCTTTCTAAATGAGCTTCAATTTATGAACCTCCTAAGCCTCCCAGAGTGCTGAGATAACAGGCATGCATCACCATGCCCAGAGAGGATAATATACAATTTACAGAAAATACAAAAGACTCTAATCTCATACCCAAATCTTAGGTTTCACCTAACTAAGAAAAGGAATGCTAAGTGAAGTTAGCATTGCCTGGAGTTAAGATATTCCAGAACTGTTTGAGGGTACAGTAAGACTGAGAACAGAAGAAAGCAGAAACCAAGGAAGAAAATACACAGTGACTGTTAGGGTATTTTGGCGCAATAGAGAAGCAGGAGATATCCAAGGGAGGAGTTTATTGGGAGCTGAAGACATGGAGAGGAATACCCAACCAGTGTGACTGAGCTATTTCTTCTGCCGAGTATGGAGGGGGTGGGGGGGTTATATGATCCCTGACCAGAAGGAAACGGCGCTTGGGGTGAGAACTGATGACGTGTAGCAGGCTCATGGGAATTTTGGCACACATAGGAGGAAGTTGTAATCAGGGCTGAAGGTGAGGGAGGGGCTAGTGGTTTGGCTATACCACTGCCATAATGTCCAGTAATTTATATTAGCACAGAAACCTTTCAGTGACAAATGTGAATTTCAGGAATACTTATTTAAAAATCTGCCTTTTCAAATTATTTTCACAAAATATGTTTTTTTCTTTATACAGAATATCTTATAAAATTGTTACTATTCCAGACATTTCAAGTTCTGATTAATACTTTATAACCTATGGGTCATGAGCAATAGGAAAACAGGCAACTTAAAATCACATCCATGTGGTGAAAATGTAATAGAAATGCTTAAATGTAATTGACAATGATTAAATTCTATTGACATATTCCATCCATTTGGTATGAAATAAAATATTTCCCTTCCCACTTTTTATCAACAAAATCACAATTTTAACCCCATTATTTTCTAAGACAATATTTCAGGATATTTTTTTCATGTGGAAGTATATTGACATTTGTAAAATCAAGTGTTGATTTTGTTACTCTTTTACTATTTATAAATATTTTAAATATTTAATAACTTTAAATGCTAGATATCCAAAAGGAAAATTCATAGCTACAGAATAATATAAAATGTTACAGAACTCAGAAGAGAATTTTCATATTGGTCTGTTTAATGTCCTGACTGATATTTGCATGACAAGTTTGTAATCCAGCAGCCTGGCACAAACCACATTTCTCTGATGCTCTTTCCATTCCAGGAAGATGGACAAGATGGACTAAGCTTTGGTAGTTTTCTGCTCTGACATGTTTTTCTATTTCTTTGCTGACCATTCTGACTGAGCAGCTAAAATTTTTACTAAAATAAAGTAGTTACTAGGCAAAATACAAATTTCTCTTTTGCCTCAAGAGTATAAATTCAACTGCCTTACAAACCTATTTCCTCCTTTTTTTCTATTCAAGCTAATATCGTTACAAGGAGCTGAGTTAGTTAGAATTATTATAGGCAATCAGATAGGCAGTCAGACAGGGCTAGGTCCTCCAAGAAGCCAATGCAAAAACCCAGATACCTTGCAACTGTGGAGGAGACAGACACCTCCTGCTGTGGGCCGGTACTGGGACAACAGATCAAACAAATGCACCCACTTCCTGAGGCTGATATTCTAAATAGGTCTC
>RJWT010022261.1:0-17257 GCA_004365215.1 Cuniculus paca
AGAATCTTGGGCAACCCACTCGGGACCCCTTCTGTCTCTCTCTCAGACAGAAGCTTTCTCTCTGTCAATAAATATATCCTGCTTGTAAAAATAAAAGAAAGAAAAAAGAAAAAAAAAACAGGTGGGGCCTAGTGGAAGGTCTTCAGGTCATTGGGGCACTTTCCTTGGAAATCAACAAAGCGGATTAAAGAAAATATTTTCAGTGCTAGCTCTTTTAGGACTTTTATTTCTCCTCAATACCAATCTTTATTAAGAAACTTATGGACTTAGGTATGTCAGTATAAGACATGCACAATAAGTATCACATTGATGCAAATGCTGAAGTTGTTTACCACCTCTGAAACTCCTAACAGCGTTGTAAATTTTGAAACAACCCATAATAAAGTATTAACTATTTCAATAAACATTCCCCACTATAGAGCAGCTATAAGCTGCCCACAAGGCAAACTATCCTACAGCAAACAACCTTCTAAAAATGAATAAATCTTTTCTGGCACATGAAAAACAGCTAGTATGTGCTATATTCAACAGTTTCCTGTCTAAGTGTCACCAATAAACTGAACTCCAATGACAACAGATGGAAACAGAATAGCAAACCTTAGGACTTCAAATATATCTCTATAATGTTTCACTTTAGTAATTTAATAGAAGACTCTATTCTCATGATCATTAACTATCCAAAGTGGAAATCAAATTTTAGACAGAGAACAAATGTGTAATAATGCATCATTTTGATTGTTCTTTTTTAAATAAAGGGCTAGGTTCTTACATAAAAAATCCCTAAGGATTTTTTTCTCAACACTTTAACTATAAGGGTAAAAAAAAAAAAAAACACCCTATAAAGATCTGCAGTTTATGAAGTAGTGAAAATAACTGAATGCCTATTGCAATAAGTTGGAAATTGGGAAATGTGAATATTAATTCAAAATCCACTGTTACCTCAGAATAACCTTGAATTATACATCTAAATTCTTTTCTATCAGAAAACTGGAAAAATCTAACACCATCTTTGTTTTTTCCCTTTATAATAAACAACAATATAGAATCAAAAACAAAAGCACAACTCTATTTGTGATGGATAAAATAAAACACGTCTGGGTTGGTATGAGTTTGGTGTAGCACAGCGCTTCATAATTCAACATTTTTAATATCTGTGCAATGAATGTTTAAATTATGCCTGAAACACTTCGAGATCTTCAGAAAGAGATTTGTAAATGGCATAAATAATCATTTTACTTGACTGGGTAAATAAGAAACAAAATATCATCTAAGACATGAATATTTTAATGTGGCAGTCTTTGGTTCACTTGCTCTTAAAAGGAATAATTCAATCAGAATTCTTTCAAGAGAGCTAGATTAATTACAAAACAAGGAAGGGAAGGATCCTTTCCCAAATGAGTAATTAACATAATTCACCTAACAAAGGCCACTGATGTGAATCTATTTCTTATAGAACCATTATTCTAGAAGCTTAATATTGCCACTTAGCACCCATTCAGCCTAGGTCCCAATTACATTCTTCCTTAGACTATATCTAAATAACTCCAAATGCACATGTGTCTTATTTTTAAAGGTCTTAAGTAGAATATATTTACAACTTCCATTAATGTTAACCCCAGCGGGAAGTTAGTTCTATTTTATATTACAGATTGTATTAGTCATCTTTCTCATTACTGAGACAAAATACCCCCAATACCTACAAGTATCAAAGAAAAGAGATTTAATTTGGCTCATGATTTAATCCATGATCACCCAGCTCTGAGACAGACAATACATGGCAGAGAAAGTTACTCAACCCATGGCAGAGAGAAAAAGTAAAAACTAGAGACAAGAATACACCCTTCCAGGTCACACCTCCAGTGACACATGTCCAATAGACCCTGCCTACTAACACCACATTCAGTATGAGCCCATCAGTGGATTAATGCAGTGATGATTGTAACACCTCCATGACCCAATCACCTTTTGAAAGATCCACTTCTAAACACATGAGTCTTTGAGGGAATGTTTTAAATCTAAACCATAACACAGATAAATGACGCTCAGGACAAGATCATTGCATATTTCCATGTCCTACCTGATGCATGACATTTTTCTTGCTATAAAAGTTTACACAGAGGAAGATTACTACTGATTTATCAATTTCTTCTTCTCTGTATGCTATAAAACACCAACAAGCAACCTAGCACTATGTAGTTTTCATTCACTAATCATTATTTTCATAGGATCCCTACATTGCTGTCTCATGTCCTCAGGATTATGTCGTTATTTTTGCTTGAGACCGTGTCTCACTCCGGTGCATAGGAGTAACTTTGATTTTAGGAATACACCACCGTGCTCAGTCACCAGAGTTCTTGAGTTCTAGAATAAACCCAGAATTATTTTGCATGTGAGTGGTCAGTCATTCATACATCTAGGATTTTCTTTTTCCTTTTTCAACTTTAAAATATTTAACTGACAAAGATTGACTATATTTAAAGTATATGATAATTTGAGATACATATGCATATATTTATTACTACAAATTAACTATACCCATCACCACACATGTACATTAGATCCCTACACCGTGCTCATAACCAACAGCTGCACCTTTGACCAATATCTCCCGATTTCTTCATCCCCTAGTTCCTGCACAATTCACTTCTACTCTCTGCTCCTGTGAATTTGATTTTTTTAGATTCCACATATAAATCAGATCATATAATAGTTACGTTTCTCTCTCTAATTTATTCCACTTAGGATAATGTCCTCTAGGTTCACTTATATAGTCACAAGTAGAAGAATTTCCTCCTTAGCTGAATAATATTCATATGTACGTTATCTTTATTTTTAATTTTTATTAGTACATGTTTACAGTACATAATGATTACACTCATAGTGGGGAGCTAATACGTGTATATAACAGATTTTAATTCTTTTTTCATCCATTTCCCTACCCTCCCTCCAACTTTTGATCACCTTCCCTTTTGCAAAAGATCTATCTGCCTGTTTCATATTATCTTTTTTCCTCTTTATTTATATTTTGGGTTTATCATAGACAAAATCATGTGATATTTAAACTTGTGTGTCTGACTTATTTCACTTAACATTATGGACTCAAGGTGTGTTCATTTTCCTACAAATAACTCAAATTTATCCTTCTTTAAAACAGAGTAATAGTCCCAGTCTACAAAGTATTACTGACCCATTGGCTCCTGGAGTTATCAAAAAGGGGTAACTCACCCAGTTCAGTAAATGAAAAAATAAATAAATAAAACCAGTTGTTCACTCCAGAACATTAACACTATTGATCATATTGTGCTGAACAATACCACATATAAGCACAAAAGAAGTTTGAGCACATAGGACACAATTATTATATGAGTTGAAATTTGGCCAAGTTATTGGATCTAAGGCCAATTTCCCCCATGTATAGCCATGGCACAAGAACTTGGACCTAATTTCACTGTCCGTCAAGATACATTATGGTGAAAACATATTGGAACCAAGTGTCACAACTCCCTGCTTGAGAGATAAGTTCTTTCTGTAGCACACATCATCATTCATTAGACTACATATGTGCATTCTATTCTGTATGTGCATGACAGTGCTGGGCCTTCCTGATATATGTAGTACAAAAGTACACAAACAGAAATTGTGTAAATTAGAAATCATTTAGGAAAATGGTTTATGAAAACATAACAGGGATAACTATTAATACTAAAAACATTTAGGTACTTGCTAAGCCCTTTATATGCTTTATAGGACTCACTTTATATACTACTTTTTCAAAACAATAAGTTAGATGTCATTTTGTTTTAAAAGAAGAAACTTGGGCCGGGCGTGGTGGCTCACGCTTGTAATCCCAGCACTTGGGAGGCTGAGACAGGCGGATCGTTGTGAGTTCGAGACCAGCCTGGGCTACAAAGTGAGCTCAAGGCCAGCCTGAATGGCATAGTGAGACCCTGTCTCAAAAACAGGGCCGGGGATCTAGCTCAGCGGTCTAAGCGCCTGCCCAGCAAGTGCAAGGTCGTGAGTTCAATCCCCGGTGCTGCAAAAAAAAAAAAAAAAAAAAAAGAAGAAACTTGGGTGTCCAAGGCAACACAAATAGTCTAGATAAGTTTGGATAACTACAAAGCCCACACTGGATCTGCTGTACTATATGGATTCTCAACAACTGTGTGACCAATCTGATGCTAAATTGTATGACACAGAGAAAAGCTAAGAGTGGCAAAGAATACAGTTTACATATTGACCAAAGGTCATAGGATGAGATGTCATGAGAGAGGCAAGACTTCAGCTTGACTTTCAAGAATGATCAGTAGTTTAAATAAGCAAATAGAAAGGGGTTGTATAATCTAAACATCAAGTTGTATGAGCCTGTGAAAAGGTCACAAGGCAAGAATAACATGCCATGATCAGAGACAAGAATAGGTAGTATGTGATGTGTTCCCACACTGGTGTGTATCTGAAGTACAGTATTTTAATTTCACATATTTTCACAACATGTAAATATGCTCTAGTCTCTATAATATTCAACTCAATGATGTCAACTTCATTTTATTCCAAAAGGCTTTCAAAGACTCTGGAAATGGGGTGTGTTTTATAATGTTACTGTAAGTACTAGGATAGAAGACGAAAAAAAGAAGAAGACAATAAGGAATTAAATTAGAATCTAAGTTATCAAACCCTATTTTATTTTACTCCACAAAACCAAAGCCCCAGGAAAATCTCTTGATTCATAACTTTTCAGATTAATACATAAACTGGGATCTGCATAATAACTACAGTTTGTTATTCTCATTCCTAAGGACCACCAGTCAGGAGGATAAAAATCAAACAGCTCAAGTAGACAAATTCCAAGATTTTATTTCCAGATAGTTAGAATGGAAAGAATCTCCAGATTTTCAGGTCAAACCTGCTTTGTCATTCATTTCCTTCAGGCTAGCTCATCGCATTGTACCCACCGTCTTATCTAGCACAGGCTCCTCTCCTACCTTTTTTCAACAAAAGCTATTTTTATCAATAACTTTTTGAAAGTAAGAAAATGTAGAGACATACATTCCCTAACCCAAAGAATAGCAAAATGTAAGCACTTACTCTTTTAAAATAATAACTGAATTCATACTTAGGAGAGAAAGTACAATAACTTTTCAAAAAAGAGAAGTAAAACAATGGAAAAAAGGTTTGAAGTCCTTTATTTCATCCATTGTTTTGTTTTTATAGTTTCTATCCTATTCTGTTCTGTTTGGTTTTTACTATGTCCAGAGGTATCTGCAGCTATTTTGAAGAGAACAAAAGGCATTAAGGTAACCATTGTTGATTTTGTAATGTTTTGAAGTCCTGTATCACTTACACTGATTTGTTATGATTGGTTTTATTGTTTTATTTTCTTTGGTTTTATCCTCTTCAAAATATTTTTTTAAAAAATGGAACAAAGTAATCCAAGGTGCTGAAAAAAAAGCTCTCAAAAATGTTCTCTAAAATATTGTAGATTCTGAAGATAAGAAGTATTATCTTAGCCACTGCTGTTTTACTAGTATGTTAAAGTTCTGTATTGCTTACATTGTTCTGCTTTGTTTGTTTTGTTTTGTTTTTGTTTTTGTACTGGTTTTATTTTGTTCTATTTTGTTTGATTTTATTTATCCCTGATGGTATGGGCAGTTATATTGCAGATAACAAGAGACATTATGGTAGCCATTATTGACTGCTTTTTACCCTGTTTAGAAGTCATGTACCATGTTCATTGTTTTGTTGTGATTGACTCTACTCTGTTTTATTTTGTTTGGTTGTATTCTTTTCAAAATAAAAAATAAAAAATAAATAAAAATATTGTAGAAAAAGACAAATAAAATCTAAAAAAGGAGTCCAACAAAGTAATTATAACTGATTCACTGGACATTCATAATCCAGAGCTAGGTTAACATGGACATTTTCTGTTTGTTTAAAGATGTGCATAGAAGAATGCAATGTGTTAGGAAAAGGCAAAATAATATATAGAGCAAGGGGCAATTTGACACACAGGAAGCTTAAGGCCTAACACCTTTCTGAATCTTAAAAGTGAAGCAAAACATGTTGATTTTAACTGCCCATAATCCAAGGCAAAAACATTTGGTATGCTTCTTTGTTCCTAGCAATACGACCACCAATAGTATTTATGAAACATTTCCCATAGGTCAGATATTATGAAACAGGAAAGAATATAGCACTAAGCTGGGTATAGACAAGATCCTCTCCTTATGCAGCTTACATTTTACCACAACAAACAATGATAAATATGGTTGGGCCAGGAACAAACTAGGATTAATTTTCTGATACAAAAAATCCTGCCTTCTAGCAAGGAAGATTTCTTGTTGAATTAATGATTGTATAGAGACCTGAATCTTTTCCAGTAGGAGAAAAAACAGTTTCTTGAGGACGCTTAATAGTCTTTGGAGTTTTAAAAGGAAAGAATGAGAGATGAAAGACAAATCCCACAAAGTCAAAAACAGCAGATGTTCTGACCCTTTGAACCCTGGTTATATGACACTCCAGGTTTGAAGTCAGGCTAATTTAGGTCTTAAAGCTCAGTTTCTTGCCTTTTTAGAGGAGTTACTTAACTTTCTTAATAGTTCTCATCTGTAAAATGGTGTTAATAAAACCAACCTTACTGTATTACTAGAAATATTTAGCAATTTAATTCATGAAAGTTTTCTGTGACAGATACTTGTCACTTAATAAAGAGCAAATATGATTTATATATGCAAATATAGACACTCCACTTGCCCATCTTTTTCTCATGTACACATAGTTTATCTATCTATCTTTGATGCCATTTTCCCAGAGCTCTCCTCCTCTGCCCTGAAGCATTCACCTTCTTCCAAACACACCATTAGTTAATGTAAGAATCTAATCACTGAAAATGCACTAATGAGAAAGGATAAGAAAAAAAGACAGTGACTGCCTGCCAACTCAAATACCCTTTGGTGGTAAAAATATGATACCGGAAACAAAACTACTAAAAATTGCATAGGCCAGAGCAGAGACTTGTGGCATAAATTTGGAGTATCGACATCTGGGAACTTACTACAGTACTTCTCAGTAACTACGACTACCTCCATTATGTATCTAATACCTCAGCAAGCCCCAATTTAAAAAACAAATATAATTTAAAAGCATATTGAGCTCTTTCACATAAATTAAAGTATATGTAGAGGTGACTTATGTGTCCTGAGACATTCTATAAAAGAAATTTAACTTCTAGGAAAACAGGGTCAGCAGAAAGATGAAATGTCCATACGAGATCTGTGATAGAGCAAGAACCTAGAATCCAAATTCTTCTTTAGCTACTGTTTCTAAGCCATATCTGGTTGACTTAATGAAGTTTATCTAAATACAGAAAGTGCTGCTTTGAAAACCCCCATCCAAAAGATCCCAAACTTGTGAATCAAGCAATGGCAAGAATGTCACACTAACAGGAAAGATTCTTAAGTGAAGGATTTGGTGGCTGACCATGCAAGTTGGCTACTCAGTCATTTTTCTAGATGTCATCTATCACTGAGCACATTCCCAAATCTGATGCAACCTAATTTAAATGTCTCACCGGCTTTTTCCCACCATAATAAACACTCAACCAAAGTAAAAGCTTGACAATGCTGACCCCTAGTGACTGCAAAAAAACTGGAAACATTCTACTTAAAATTGTACCTCCAAAATACAAGGAATTTAATTATGAATACTATTAGGTACCAGTTCCAAAGGCAACCCAGTAAAAGTTTATTTTTGCTCTGGATTTATCTTAGAACCTTTATTCAAGGAGGCAAAAGACATAGACATGTTAAATACCTTTTTCTTTACCCTTCCACATTTAGCAAATTTTTACTCATTTTCAAAGATCAAAACAGAAAACTAAATGTCAATGCATGTTTTGGCAGACTTACGACTGTTTTACTTAATTTTGTATGTACTCTCACAACCTTTAACTGGTCTTTGGATGATTTTTCTCCTTAGGTATCCCATCAAATATAAAACCCATCTGGCCAATGCATCACAGAGGTTCCCTATCGGCCAGTGAGGTATCATTAGTAAAAGAGTAGTTGAACCTTCACAAACCAGCAGGTGTTTTCTTTAAAAGAGGTATAAGGATACATGTGGAAACCCTTAAAGTACACATCTAAAAGCAAGGTCCACACTGAACACTGCTGGAAGCCGTATGAACACAGCAGATCAGTTCAACGCAAGCTATTTCTGCCCTAACCATTAGAAGATAAGTCTCCCCAGACCCTCCTGCACCTCTGACAGGCAGGACAGCAGGAAGCCTAAAATGTTCATCTCTTCCACCAAGGAGAGTGCTGACTCCTACCTGCTGACGTTTGAAGGCTAAATAATCTAGATTTTCCAGCTCCTTCCCAAGCTTCTGGTAGGCTTTCTGGAGGTCAGATTTGTTGGAAACATTCTTAAGAGACTCAAACGTTCTTTGAAACTGAAAATGAAAACAAAAGCAGATCGTTAGATAATAGCAAATTTTTCTCAAATTCCCTGCTAGCAGAACCAGAAAAAAAAACAAGAATGAATCTTCGTTTCTCCCCTCCATAATACAGACATTTAAAAATGCTACCTAATCATCTTTCAAGGAAATAATTAGAGACCGTTACAAAAATAAACTGTATCTTAATTACAACCAATTTTATTTCATGAGAAAACTCTAAGAAAAACAGTATACTTCATTTTCAAGAAATTATACATTTCATGTTTTAAGATATTCTTTTAAAGAAAAATATTATAATAAATTATAATTTCAAAAAATAACAAGGAAACTTCAAAAGAGCACTCATACTCCAGTCACAAATTTATGAAAAGGAAGTTACTTGCTTAATATTTTGCTGTAATGGCATAGGATCTGGCTTGCCTCTGTAGAAAGTGCATGGAGAATAGGTCACCCAGCAAAGTTCAAAAAGGTAGATCTCTCAGAGTTGTATTTTAGAAGGAAGGAAAGGCATTTCCTAACATTTTCATAATTGAAGCATATGTGGCATATTCAGCAAACATTTATTCATGTCTGCTCCATGACACAGGTGAGTTATGAAATCAATTCTGCTGAATCAGAATGTTCCTGTTCATTTTAAAGTCAGACACTAGATAAATACAAAAATGACAAAGTACAGTACATCACAGAATACTGTCTGTACTAATAATTAAGCAAAGGAAGCTCACAAGAAATTAAATTCTTGGTTTATTCTAGTAAATTAGAACATACTTGAAGTTAGTGATTGAAAATGTCATGTAACATATAATTTGCAAGACATTTGCATTGGCTCCCTCTGTGTTGTTTATTTCCCAAATTCTTCTTTTTCTGTGACATTACATTTCTACAGATAGAGACTTCACCATCTTTAACACACCAGAACTCCACTGTGACTGTGATGCCATGAGACAGGCTAATAAGATTTTATAGAATACAATTAAGTTTCCAAGGAAATGATTTGACTCTTACTATATCAAACTCTATGAAATAAGTCATATTAAAGTGTCATTCTACTGAATTAAATCCTCAATTCCATGGAAGCAACATGTTTATCTCAATCCAAGGTGACAGAGGAAAAAAGAAATGGGAAATAATAGTACTAAACTATGGCAGGACAGTAAATTAAATTCAACAAATAATCATTTAGAACCTACTATGCTGAAGGCACCTTAAATATAAAACATGTCCTACCCTAAAGGAATTTACAGATTATGGGACAAACTAGATATGAAACTCAGAAATGGGAAGGACACTGACATTTATTGCATGCCTGTCCAGTCCAAGGTACTTTATGCTTTCAGCTGAATTCTCACAAGAACCACAAGTTCCTATCTCTATTCCCATTTTGCAAATGAGTAACCTGGGACTCAGAAAGTTTGGTTAAAGTAGAGTTTTACTGTAACATCTCAACTCTTTCTATGTTATCATTTACTCTAACACAAGGCAAGTCAGTAAAGAGTACAAAAATGAGATAAAATTAACATGCAGTGAAAATTCAACAATCTCATCAATATTGACTGAGGGACTTAAACTATACAGAAGACATGAGGGAATTTGAGTTGGACCGCAAAGAAACAAGAAGACTTTGCCAAGACCTAGGTGTGAACCCATCTCACTCATCAGTTCAAACATCTGCAAAATCTGATCATTTTCCTACTTTTGTAATTTAAGCTCTTTTCAACATAATTTAATGACTTTTATTAAATATTTTTCATTTTGTATGGTCATTTCTGTACCTTGACCATTTATTGATCCCTTCTTACTATGTTCAACTCAAAATAATACCAGATCTAACAACTTACGTATTTTTATCTATGAATTAAAACAAGCTATTTTATCAACCAATTCATTTAATTCTAAAACAATTCTCTGTACTTCCTCTTCTCTAAGAAATATCAGCTCTCCTTAAATATTTCTTCTTCACATTTATCTCTGTGGACTTTACACAATTCCAAATGAAAACTTTAGGAGAACCACACTTGCAAGACTTCAAAATAATAAACACATAAAGCCTTGTTCATGCACAAGGGAGAAGAGAAAATTCAGTAATGATACATCATCTTTGAGAGTGTTTTAACTAAAGGTCAGAGTTTGAATCATGTGCAGATTTTAGTTTAGATTTAGTTTACTTTCATTATCAAAACTTACATCTTCCATGTATTGATACCAAAGACCTCAAAGTACTCAAAAACTGATTGTTATATTCATTTAACAAGCAGTTTGTTCCACTTACAATAACAAGTCATTGACAAGGAGAGTACATATGAAATCTATGGTATAACTTGGCTAGGTTGCTATTAGACACACCCCTAACCCGAACTACCCATGGACACACTTACAATACCAAAAAGTAAGAATGATAGTTTACTTTGCAAATAAAGCTGAAGTACAAAAGACAAAGATAAAACTGGTTGATTTGAGTCCCAGATTTTTTTTTAATTTTATTTAATTTGGTTTGTGGACTTCTTTCCAACAGGTCACTATGCTTGATCATTGAAACAGACCTCTGAGGCTTCCTACATTAATTTAGTGTGTTATAATGTCATTAAATTGATTATTTCTCAAAATAAATTATCTCCCAGTTGGAGATAAATTGGGAAAGGAAGTATAATTAACTGAAGAGATTTTAATATTCCCGGGACTTACCTGTTCAAAGATTTGAATGGGAATTTAAAATGAGCCAAGATCCCCCAAATAACTTGTTGATCTTTAAATTTATCCTATTAATTTTAAACTCATTGTAAACCAAACTCAAACTGGAAAAAAAAAAACTGAATCACTTTGAACCAAAAACAAACCTAGGGATGATCTAAAATTGTAGAAACTGAATATTAAGTGGTTCCTGAACTGAGAAACAAATCCAATTCCATCCTATTTGACTATCTTATCACACAGCAGACAAGATAAAAATGAAAAACTGTAAACAATATCCATAAACCTAAAACCAACCATGAAAGTAAGCATTGTAAACACGCCCAGAGTTTGTTTTCTCATCAAATTCTTTCTGTTCAGAAATAAGAAGGAAAATATCAATCCATCAGATAAAACAACTGAAGCCCTGATTCCTTTTCTCCCACTAAAACAACTGAAAATCTGTTTCACAAGAAAGAGAAGCATAAAAAAAGGCAACGGGGAAATGTCTAGTTTGACACAGCATTCCCTCCTCTCAAATACATTTTTTCTCACTTTTCCTAACAATACACATTTAAATAACTCTAAGGCAAACTACATATCCAATCAGTTCATGAAAATTATGTAGTTATAATTTGAGAAGGACAAGAAGAAATCAGCTGAAACAGCAGGAAATAAATACAGCCAGGACTCTGGGCAGGTAAAGCCTTCCTAACCCTTACTGCCAATGAATGCTCTGGCTTCCTTTTATAGTCAGAAGAATTGATTCAGATAAATCCATACCTCCAGCTGCCTACTAATTCCACTAATGAAAAAATATCAAGTATTGCTCCAAAACAAGAGCTAGCTCAATAGTTGTAACCTTTTCTTATTTAGTATTTTTGCATTTATACATGGTACTGGGTGCTACCTACAGAACAAAAAATAATCCAAGGCTTACAGTGTTTTATGTACAAATGAGTATGGGATGAGTGTCTGAATGAAAGCACTAGATCACCAAGTGTGATCTTAGTGTCCCTAAAATGTCAGTTTCAAACAAAGTCAAAAGATTCTGGAGACTAAAACTGAAAGAGGGGATAGTCAAAGGAATAATGCTAGTGCTCTATAAATATTTAATATTTAAAGTTTTTTAAAAATTTAAGCATAGGGCTGGGGATCTAACTCAGCGGTCTAAGCGCCTGCCCCGCAAGCACAAGGTCGTGAGTTCAATCCCCGGTGCCGCAATAAATAAATAAATAAAAATAAAAATAAAAAAATAAAAATTTAAGCATAAGAAATGGCTAAGCCACCTTATTAAATATGGCAAACACAAAGTAAACAAAATGGTATACTATAGAAAAATTTTCATTTCTTTTTTTAAACTGTCATGCATATATTCCACATGAACCTACAAAATAATATACCACTCATTAAAAAGCTTATAGGACTGAAGATGTGGATCCTGGGTTGAATCCACAGCATCAACCTCTGGGGCAGGAGAGTATACATCTGAATTTGAAAATTAGAACACACATATATATCTCAAATGAGTTCACCAGAAAGAATGATTACACAAAATAAAAATTAGAAATAGTCCT
Source organism: Cuniculus paca (assembly GCA_004365215.1). NCBI lineage: Eukaryota > Metazoa > Chordata > Mammalia > Rodentia > Cuniculidae > Cuniculus > Cuniculus paca. The sequence continues at coordinate 12,694 of RJWT010022261.1, forward strand.
GCACAGTTAAAGGCATACTGGTCTTGAAATGTGCAGTACAAGTCCTTGTTATGGTATTGAATAACTGAGTAACTTTGGACAATTCTCTACCATCCCAATGTGCACTGTGTTATCCATAACATTAAACAAATTGTCTTTGCCAGTTTACTTCATAAGGTTGCAAAAATCAGTTGAATAAAAATGGAAGGCAATCGTTCAACAAATATTTATCAATAGACAGCACAGCAGACATATAAGAAATGGAAAACCAAAAGAGAAACAACTCTTACTGCTTTATAAATTTAAAACTTCCATAAAATTCTGAGACCACTGTCATTAAACTCATGACACTTTCTGTAGTGAATGTGGACTAAACAAAACTGTCACTTAATAATTGTTGATTGGGCATTATCTCAAGGTAATAAGCTAGACAATGTAGAAACAGTACATTTACATAGATTTTCAATGTTAAAAATGATTTCCCAGTGCTATACCTATGAGCAAATCTGAGGAGCATGAGAATGAAAAATGACATCCAATAGGAAAAAGGTCCAGCAGAGGGGAGTGACAGAAATATCCTAAAATTATGGTTATGATTGTACAAATCTGAACATTTACTCAAAAATCATTGAATCATACATTTTAAATAAGTTAATTATAAAGCATACAAATAATACTTCAATAAAACTGTCTTAAAGATCTCTCTCACATGCATTTTATTCATAAGAATGCATAGGTGGAACTGGAAAAGTAAGGTGAAAGAGAACTTACACCATGTCTCGCCACGTAATTATCTCTTAATTTTCACTAGACTCTTTCAAAGTTTTCACAGTAAACTTTACTTTCCCTATAACTCAAAGAACAAAGTCAAAGCTCACAAACATTTTATTTTCCCAAAGTCACCCAGCTAATCAACAGCAAAGTCAGGGTTCAAGCAAGTTCCCCCGACACTGAAAGCTGTTTTCTCCTTATATTGTCCTAACCCGAGAGAAAAGAGAGATCGAAGCCAATTTTCTCCCAAATGAAACTGATACGTATAAAATTCAGCATATAGAATATGGAATTCTGAAAAGAATAAATCATTTAGAGTAGTTACAAAACTTGAGTAGTATCAAAAACAGAAAAACTTCAACTTAAATATTTATAAAAATTATGAACATTGGTAACGATAAAGCCAAGTGCCTCTCCAAGTATCTACAATTAAGGAAATACTGAAACACTATTTTTCTGTTGTCTCTTTCCTTTGATTTCAAGCTGTTTCCTACAACATAGTATTTCCTTAAGGAGCCAGATACCCTTACAACTGCCAAGTCAAAAATCCTTAATTATTTAACTATACATTAACTCAGTGCAGGTGGCAGGACTGGTCCCACTAAGAGTTACTCAGCAGCCCATGTTTGCTCTCCCTGGTGACCTGAGCCTATGGCCTCATAAATGTGCACTCACACTGCATCTCTGAGGGCAGTCTCTATAGGAAATGGATAATTTAATAGAGATAAGAAAGCAGGAAACATGTAGGTACAAAATATTAATCAGAAGTAGAGTAACATCTCGTCCACCTGACATCTAAAAAGAAATATACTTCAATAGTGATGAAAATTTGTTATTTAGAAAATGTCTCAAGAAAATAGAAAACATTTTTCATACATTTGTTGATCCTTTGTAACTCTTCCTCTGCAAAGTGTCTGTTCATTTCTTTTGCCCACTTCTTGACTGGATCTTTAATTTCAGGTGGTTTAATTTCTTTGAGTTCTTTGATTATTCTACATGAGTCCTCTGTCTGAGAAACAGCTGGAAAAAATTTTTTCCCACACTGTAGGTTATCTCTTCAATCTACTGATTGATTTTTCTGCTATATAGAAGATTTTCAGTCTGATATAATTCCATTTGTTGATTCTTACTGTTATTTCTTGTGCAATTGAAGTTCTGTCTAGAAAATCCTTTCCTACACTTACGTCTTCAAGTGTTTTACCTATTTTATCTTTCTTAATGCTTCTGTTTTAATGCTTAGATCTTTAACCCTTTCTGACTTTAATTTAGTACTCATAAAGTAAAAAATTAAAATTAAAAAAGCAGAAAAAACAAAAAAGACAAAAGAAAACACTAAGTTAACTAAAGAAAACTTTGTGAGAGTAGAGGAATTCTTTGATGCAGTATAATAAAGAACAAATACCAAAGAAAAAATGTCAAGGACTTGTAGAAGAGTGTCAGGAAAAATAAAGACCCAGAAAATTGTGTGAAATACAGAAGATAAAATGAGAAGAGAGAAGAAGCAGGCCTTTGTCCATTATATTCCAAATAAAGGCAAGAAATAATAAGGTGGCCAACTTTTTCAGAAAGAAATGTATGTACCAAGAAAAGAAAATTCATATTGTTGAAGTAGATGCCTTCCACACAGCAAAAAAAAAATTCTGTAATAGATTGTTACATGCTCGAGCGTGTATGTTATAGCTAACTACAGAATTCTTTTTAGGGAGGGCACTGTCTATACTGAAGAAAATACCTTAGGAAGTGATTTAAGGTGAACAGTGATGTCCTAAGAGCACAAAGTAGCAGCAGCCAAGTTTGATGATGGGAAGGTAGTAAGTATCTACAGCATTCAAATATTCAAATGAACAAGAACTTATGGGTCTGAAGGATAAGAAGTAAGAAGAAAAGCAGTGGAAGAGCAATGAAATGAAGGCACTAAAGGAGTTTGAAGATTTCAAATATACAAATCAAAGCCATTTAGTATATATTATTACAATATAGAAACACATCCTTCCATCTTCCCGAGCTTCTATAAGGTTTTTCATAGTCACAAATATGCAAGGTGGCAGGAGTAGAGGAAAGAATAAAGAAGAGGAGGCATGAGAGAGAGATGGGATCAAGGGGAAAAGGTCAAATCCTAGTATGGAAAATAGGAAATAGAAAAGCAAACCATAAATAAAAGCATTTCAGTGAAAATAAAAGCTTGGCACCAGAGGTAATCTTGAGAATATGAGTCTCCAGAAAACTCACAGAAATCTTGATGAGGACATTACATTTAACAGGACATAGATTACAGGTACAAACTAATTATATCTAGAATTTAAGCCAGGAGATCCCAGCAGATAAGTAGCATTTGACTATAAGTAAGTGAATTGTGAGTAATCAAAAAATGAAGGTCAGAAAAAAAAAGGGAATAGAAGCAACCAAGCAATGGTCACTTAGAGCTCTTATTGGGTTATTAAGAGTAAGTCAAGCCAAACTAACTTCATTTCCTGTATAACTGAAGTTACTAGACTGATAAATCCATAATACCACAGACAATATATCTTCATTTCAAAAAGACCTTTGGGAAAGTGTTGAGGAGGAAATAAAGAAGAAAAGTTTATGTAGTAACCCAATGAGGCGAGCTAGAAGCTCATTTCAATAACTTTACTCAAAGTCTGCTAATATTTGATTGGTGTTATTGGAAAGGAAGATATGACACTATTATACATGTCATTAAACACTTTTTATGGATAACTTGTTTAAAGAATTTTGAAAATGATACCAAGCTAGGAAGAGAAGACAAAATCAGGAGCCAAAAAAATTGTGATGGACTGTAACATAAAGTCAGAATTAACAAAATAAAATTCAATGAATACAAATGTAACAGCTACCTTTACATATAAAAAAATGAAACTAGTATCACATGAAAAAGACCTGGATTAAGAGCAGTTTGAATTCACATACTTGATGATTTTGGTTTCTCTCAAAATCAATATGAACCAAAATACTAATAAGTAAGATACTGTTAGGCATCAAACCAGAAAGACAATTATGTGAAGATATTTTGGCATGTTCACATCAGATAATTTGGCTGTACTTCAAGATGTTTTAACTTCCATATTTTATATGATTTACCTACAATATACAATATGCATAAAAAATATTTCCTGAAGTAATTTACAGGAATTCTATTGCTTGTAATGGCAAATTAGTAACTCAGTCCAATCCTTCTGCTGAGGAAAATAAATAAACTTTGATGAAATACTTCATCTTAAAAACATCAGACCCTTAAGCAGCTACTTTGAAGATAAGATGCATCATGGTAGCCTCTGCTGTATTCCTACAGTCTTGTTTGAAGCCCTGTATTGCTTTCATTGTTTTCTTTTGATTGGTTTTATTCTATTCTGTTTTATTTGATTGCATTAGACCTGAGGGCATGAGCAGTTATTTTGAAGATAACAGGAGGCATTATGGTAGCCATTATTGATTTCCTTTCATCTTGTTTTGAGGTCTTGTATCATGTTCATTATTTTGTTTTGATTGGCTATTCCATTTTGTTTTGTTTGTTTTTATTATGTCTGATGATATAAACAGCTACTTTGAAGATAACAAGATATATTACAGTAGCCACTGTGGTATTTCAACTGCCTGGTTTTGAAGTCCTGTATTGCTTTCATTGTTTTGTTTTGATTGGTTTTATTCTGTTTTGTTGTGTTTGATTTTAATATGCCTGATGGTATGGGAAGTTATTTTGAAGATAGCAAGGGGCAACATGGCAACCATTGTTGGTTTATTTTTGTTTTGTTTTGAAGTCTTGTATCACATTCTTTGTTTTGTTTTGATTGAATGT
>RJWT010022262.1:0-17262 GCA_004365215.1 Cuniculus paca
GTGACTTACTGTGATCTTCACCTCCTACCCAAATTTTAGAAACTACCCTTGCAAAAGATGCATCCCAGCCAAACCCTTCCCCTAGCAGGCACGTAATCCCAACATTCCTCCACGACATGGACTATACAGTACTTTTTGTAATGCTACGATTTGTAAGGATCTACGGCTACATGATTTTTAAACAATCTCTGGGAATAGAACATAGAAGAAAACGAGAAACAAAAAGTGAAAAGCAGTCTTCTCCGAGCACACGCCGGGTTTCCTGGGGTGCTGGCAGCCATCTGGTGTGAGGGAGTAGCCACCTGGCAGATAGTAAGATCTGGCAGTTGGGTGGGAATTTCAATCAATGGGCCCTGTCCTTCAGCTAGAAATAGCCCAGGATAAGGAATGGATGCAGGCTCATATTGAGTCCTACTGTGTGCCAGGTGCTGCCATGTGTTTTTTTTTTTTTTGACCTGCATAGTGACTCATGCAGTGGCCACGGTCCTTGTCTATAACTAAGAAGGGACATCAGCTCTCCACTAAGAGGCAAAAGCGAAAATGAGCTCTGTGATCCAGAAGCTCACGCTCCTTTTATTCTAAACTACATAAAGCGATTTGACTCAGATGTGGGAAACAAAGAGGTTGTTGGCCTTATAAAGCCAGCTCGGAACTGTGGACGCATCCAAGGGGGTCTGCAGAGAGCCATCGTCCCACTCTGTGACCCTAATTCTGAATCTACACGGGAGTGGGCACTGCCTTGGGTGACTGCTGGGCGAGTGCCATGCTTTCCTCCCTGAGGAGGTGGTCACTAGCTATGTGTGTGTGGGGTACACGCTAATGTCCTGTTGGAGGAGCTCTCTGGGTTTGAGTCCTTTCAGGGATGTGGAAAGATTGCTGAGCGGCAAAGGGAGAATAAGGTAAAAATTAAACCAAGAAGTGCACGGCAAAGCTGCTGCCCATGGCTGCATGGACCACGCAGCTGAAGACCAGAGGCTCCACTAGAATGCTGTGGACAACTTCCATGACTCTTGTGTGACCTCCAAAGGGTGACCCTTCCAAGAGTGACAGATTTTGGACATCTGGTACACCCTGGCAAGCAAGAACACAAAGCCAAATTTAATTTGATTCAGAAAAACTAAATAATGTGATTATTTCTGCAAAAAAAAAAAGACAAAAAATAAGCAGATGACATAAGGAGGTGGATTTCACCTTAATATAAGGAAGCATTTTCTGAGCAATGACTGCATGGCGATAACGTGGGTCACCTCAAGAGGGACTGAGCTCTGCATCCCTGGGGATATTTGAGCAAAAGCTGAGACTTCTTAAGAGCAGGATGTTCCAGTGCAGATTCCAGCGTGGAGCAGGAGGTTATATTCCACCACTTGACACTGAACAGCCTGATATTCCGTGACACCAGGAATGAAGCATTGCTTGCATATGCTGATACTTACTGAATAACAATATTAATAATAATAATAATACCTATTTTAAGGAACTATTGAATGTACTGGAATATAGGTACATGGTAAGTGTAGAATCCAGAACCGCTTTTTAATTCAGCAGTCAGGGTCCCTGTTCACCCTCCCAAACTATCTGCTAGTGAAATCTTTAAAAATACAAACCAGTGTTCCCTTGTCTGCAGGGAAACAGAGTTTGTGTATACCCTGCAGGAGCCTGCTAATGGCTGTCCTTGGATAAATCCCTGTAGATTACTCACTTTATTATTTTATCAAGTGTATCAAGCACTACCTAGAGTGCAATCTCGAGAGCAGCAATAAACGTATCTGTGTCTCTACTGACTATCAGATGATGAAAATGAGAATCTCTGATGGATGTGCTCGCCCACCCTGTGCTGCTGCACTAACTACTGGTTTGTTTGGCTGGAGCAATGCTCTTTTAGAGGTTGTATCTGAATGCTTTCAGAAGTGTGTGCCTGGCTGCTGTTTGTCACAGTTCTCCTCCCAGGGCCCCATCATCTAGCTCTCACCACTGCTGCATACGGGAGCCCTCCATGTTCATGGGGTGGGGCAGCTCCAGGACCCCCCAGTTACCCAAGGCCCCAGATGCTGGAGTCCCTTACTTAAAATGTAGGACTTGTTTGTGTCTAATCTACACATGGCCCACCATATGCTTTAAATCATCCTTAGATTACTTATAATTCCAAATGCAGTGGAAATGTTATATAAACAGCTGTTAAACTGTGTTATTTAGGGGTGATGATAAAAAATCTGTACATGTTAAATCCAGATGCAGTTTTTCTTCTAATATATTCAATCTATGGTTGCTTGAACCCACAAATGCAAGGGTCCAGAAGTACTGACCGTATTTCCAGTCCCTACAAATCTGCTCACCAAATAGAAGCAATTTAATCTCAGCAGGTTTGTATAGTGACAAACACAGGTGACGCTGGCCTGTCTTGAGCCCATGCATTGAGCCAACAAATGCTCAAAAGCAGCAACTGAGGCTGCATTTGTACCCCTCTCTCTGCTCCTAACGGGTTTCCAAATACTTCGGGTATGTATAATAGAAACTGGCCTTTTCAGACAGTAGGACTGGAAACTAGACACGCTTAAGGGTGGATGGGCACAAAAATACAGACTAAGTGAAAAAATGGCTATTAAAATGCAGGTTTTGGTCTGGGTTTGAAGACATAAATGTATTTTAATGCTTTATTAGCACCAAAAGTGAGGATGTGTACTAGAACTGCTTTCATACCACAGTGGTTTAAAAGCCTGCGATGGTGCAGGGCAAAGGTCTGCGTGCTGGGTGAGAACTCAGAATCTGCCATCCGCAGCCTGCAAAACATCCTGGGGCAGTCATGGCCTGGGTGGGGTCTGCTTTCCCAAAAGTCCACAAATTGTGAGCACAGCAATTCCAGGCCTATGCTCCTCTGTTTCTGCCTCTCCTCCAAGAGCCCAGAACAGGGCTGGGCACAGGACACATCTGGGTATAGTCACCAGTTACTTGGTGGTAATCATCTAGCAATGCAATAAGCACAATTTATAAACCGTTTGCAAAGGCACAAGTCTTACCTGCCAAGTCTTCTGATGTCACACACAGAGTAGCAGTTCTGCCTCAAATCCTGTTCCAAAGGAGTGGCCAGGGGTGGCACCTCTGTCTTTTGGTGATGGTGGCATAAGTGAGGATGGGACTCCAGGGGAAGTGCCAAGGACCTGGCCCAGGGTCTGTCCCTGGCTTGACTCCCTTGTGCCTCTCCAAGAGTCAGGACTTCTCCTGCATCTGGGGAGGTGCTGTCCCTCCAGCTGTCCTCCTGATCCAGGCTAGGACTCTGCTCTGAGTCGGTACACGTGGCCCTGGTGAATTCCTTGTCCACTGGTGTCTATGAAAAGAAAAGCTAACGGTTACTGCCTCCATAGTGCACACTGAGAAAGCTCTAAAGCTGGCTTCTTTAAGAAATGAAAAGTTCTTTTCTTTTACACGTTCCTGTAGTCAGAGTAGATAAGAGATAGGCTTGGAGTCACACTCTCACCATCAGCTCCCCACCATTTCCCTGGACCCCAGGCAACACACTAAGACTTATGTCAATGTACCTTGGCTTTGGGACAATGAAAAGGCTCAATAAATAGGAGCACTGTGGGTTTTTTTTTAATGAAAAATACAACAGTTGCCCCTTATTCATGGCTTCACTTTCCATGATTTCATTTATCATAGCTTAAAAATATTAACTACATGTTATAACTTGTATCTAGATAGCCCTCCACAAAACTTCATGCACTCATAGATGGGTTTTTTCAGAGATGGCTGGATATAGAGTGTGCAATCAGGGAATCAAGGCTGTGTGATTATTAAATTAGCCCACTGACTGGTTATGCATCGTTCTGGGTAGGATGAAGGGTGCCCCACCCTGGGTATGAGTGCTACCAGCCCTAGGGGCATGTAGCCTGGAAAGATACAAGGGACAGAAAAAGGGTCATCCCTTGTAGCTTGCTGCCTTCTGTCTTCCACCCATCATGAACTGTTTCTCCTCTGCAAGGCCCCTCCGCCATGCCACCCTGCATTGGAGCTAGTTAACTATGAACTGAAACCTCTACAAACTGTGAGGTAAATAAAACTTTCCTCCTTTGACTTTGAGTATTGGGTATTTTGTCTCAGCAACAAGAAAAAGTAACTAAAACACTAGAAATAAATAATCCACACATTTTAAATTGCAGGCTATTCTGAATGTCATAGTGAAATCTCAAGTCATCCTGCTCCATCCTGCCTGAGACGTGAATCATCCCTGTGTCCAGTGTATCCAAGATGCATGCCCTACCTGCCCATGAGACACTTCATAACTGTCCTTATTATCATATCAATTATTGCAGCATGGTAGTGCTTGTTTTCAAGTAATCTTATTATACTTAATAATGCCCCAAAGCACAGGAGTGGTAATTTAAAAGAGCCATCAGAGCACAGAACCTGGAAGGATAGATTAGCTCATGTTATGTGGCAACACTGTGGGGCTTATAGGGAAAAAAAACACAGTACGTAGAACAGGGATCCCCAACCTCTGGGTTAGGATGGATATCAGTTTCATGGCCTGATAGGAATAGGGCCACACAGCAGGAGGTGAGAGGCAGGTAAGTAAGCAAAGCTCCATCTGTATTCACAGCTGCTCCTCATGGCTCACATCACAGCCTGAACTCCACCTCCTGTCACATCAACAGTGGCTTCTGATTGCCATGTGAACCATCCACTGAGGGTTCTAGGTTTCTGGCTCCTTTGAAACCAACCCCCACCCCTCGAAAGATTTGTCTCCCAAAAAACCAGTTCCTGGAAGAAAAAAAAAAGAAAGAAAGAAAGAAAGAAAGAAAGAAAGAAAGAAAGAACAGTTCCTGAGGTCAAAAAGATGGGACTACTAATCTATAAGGCCCAGTATTTTCTACTGTTTGAGACATCCCTTGTGGCTCTCAGAACATATGCTTTCTGAATAGAGGAGAACTATTGTATTTGCAAAACTTATGCAAAATTAAAACAGAAAAAAAAAAAAAACAATGAAAACCAGTGACTTTGTATTCTCTTTCCAACAAGAATCTTTTTGTTTATTTGTTCATCTTTGCCCATCATCATGGACCATTCTGCACTGAAACACATGACTCCTCCCCCAAACACAACTTAATTCCCCTCTGCTGTTCATGGCCCTGTTGGCACTGTGGTTCTGTCTCCAAAGCCCTGCTGCACATTGCTAGGGCTGCACGATGCGGTGCAGCACCATGACCTGCATTTCCTTGGACACCAGACTCTGTCCCCAGCACACCCTTCTCAGCTTTCTGATTCTAGCCACAAGCAAGTCTTAGCTATTTCACAGCTCAAGAGATAATTACGTTCTTTGAAATCGCTTTTGAACCAGTTTTAACATCTGCCTGCTTCCCTCTGTGAATGAGTTTAAAATATGTTTAGCATTTGTTCATATTTATAACTCCACAGAGTCATGATTTTACTTTCTCCTGAAAACTGGGCTGGCACTTCCATCCCATCATCCACATCTGGTCATAACAAAGGCACCTTCACTCCTGCCACTCAGGGAGGGACAGGCCCCCCCAAGTACACACTTGCTTAATTGTAAATTGTAAACACGGCTGCACTGATAGACTGCATACATTATACCAAAGGACACACCAAAAATTAAAGTTTAAAATAAATGAAATACAAAGTAGGGAAAGAGCCATTATCCTATGGTTCCTTGGTGAGACCACTGCGATTTCCTTTTTGATGCTCCAGCTCTTCGTCTATCTCGTAGTAGTCCCTCCGCTCTCCGAGGCTTCCAGTCCACCACCTGCCGCTTTTTCACAACCCCCTTTCTTCCCATGCACACCCTCAGTGTTCCTGTGACCCTGCCTGGATTTGGTGATTCAGCCTCACAGTTGCTCCCCTACAAAGGAAGCTGACCTCCAGCTCCTCCTTCCATCCCACCCCGCCTCCACCTGTCTCCTGCAGGTGCCACATGTTGATCCCAGTTCCCAGGGAGCCCAGGTGTGGCCCTCGCACCTGAATCTGAGTCTCTACCCATGCTGAGGTTCAATGCATAACTGCAGGTGGCAAATGGCATGTAAGATTTTTAGATGGTCTTTCTCTGAGTCCTTAGTAAACACACTTTCCTTTCTTCCTACTCTCTATGAGATTTCTCACATCTCTCAAGTCTCCAAACACTCTCTTCTCCACCTTGCCTCTCATTCCGCAGCGAGAAGACACCTTAGATGAGAACCCTGCATCTTCCCAGGCAAATTCCTCCAGGGCTACCTGCACCCCAGCCCGTGTAGCACTCCACTTAGCAGCCAGCACTCTCAGAGGAGTGTCTGCCCTCACTACTTCCACATGGTCCCCTTCTATCTTGCACCTCCATCGACCAGGCTTCCATCCCCCACCCACCCACCCAGCTGAAAGGCTCTAATCAGGGTCTCCAGTGATCTATGTCATCCTCCAGTAAAAGGGCAATTCTCTCTCCTCACGAATCTCGCAGCACTGTTCAGCCCCGTGCAGTTAAGAGGTCCTCCTCTCCTGCCCCAGAGCCTCACGCCCTCCTGCTCTGCTCACCTAGAGTGTGCTGGCTCCCTACCACTTCGCACCGTTGCCTCTCCATCCCACATGTCTTGCTCCTCTGTCCTACATCTCTCAAGGGCAGGTGCTCCACTCAGCTAATTCACTTCTCCCAGCCCAGTTCTCCAAGACTGTGGCCACGTAGACATCTTCTCCCGACGGCCTGTGTACACCTGAGTCTCACGTGGTACCAAGAACAGTGGCTTCTCCTCCATGCATGGAGCCTAATGCCTCCTAGCCCGGCCCTCCCAGGAGGTGCCCCAGCCAAAGTCAGGTCCCTGCCCCATGCACCCCCGTGCTGGTCAGAGCAGGGTGCAATTCAGGATGCCAAGGGGCTGTCCCAGCTCCACAGCTCCCTGGGGTATTAGCTGAGGCCCGTTTTGGCTGCATCACGATGGTCCTTCTGCCCAGCCAGCTTCTGGCATCATCACAGGGGACATCCAGAGGGCTGGCCCTGTGAACTTCCTGTGCTGGAGTCCCTGCCCAAGAATCTGCTTCCCGCAGACTCCCCAGGGGTGTGGCAATGGATAATGCCATGTGCCAACTTGGCAAGGCAGCAGGACCAGACACTTGCTCAAACACCAGTCTAGAGAGTAAAGACTGAGCTCCTTGGAGGAAGGGAAAGAAGCAGGGAGAGGACAGACACTCCCTGTGGCTGGGGCCAGCTGCCTTCCTGCCGTGTGGAGCCTCCCTCCAGGAAGCCAGGGCTTCTCAGGACCACAGACAGGGACAGGGCTCTGGACAGGAGCCAGTTTCAGAGGTGGGGACACCACATCTTACCTGCCACCCCGGCTCCATCTCAGGCAGCACACCTGGAGGCGGTCGGCAAAGGAGGAGCGTGACTTCCTGGGGGGGCCCTCGCAGTAGATTGAGCACCTCCTATGAGAAACCCAGAGCGGCGGTGGTTGAGATCTGGGCTGGCCCTGCTGGAGCCCTCACGTGCGCTCCCCACAGTGTCCTGGTACTGCTCCCTCCTCAACCTTGACCTAGCTCCAGAGACCTCTGCATACCATTGACTTCCCAAAGTGCGAGGAGCCCAGAACAGCAGCCTGTGGGCCACGAAGGCGAAGGCGGAGGCTGGGCTGGGAATGAGCCCGCCACCCTGCTCCTCTGAGTCTCCTACCACAGCTCACCAGGGCCCTGTGGCCCCTCACCTGTGGAAGCTCCTGGCCTCCTCTCTGCACTGTCCCCTGTAATGTCAGCTACCCTCTTCCCCTGGGGTGGTGGATTTCCCAAAATGCGCCATGGCCAGGTCCTTCTCCCTCTGCCTCCTCCACGCTGCCCCAGCCTCCATGAGTTCCTCTCGTGTCTTCACTCCTCCCTCTTCCTCTGGGAGTCAGCCTGGAATCTGCTTTTGCCTGCTCTGCCTCCCCGAGTTGGTCTCTCCCGTCGGCCCCTCAGTGCCCACATCCTAAGCTCTGCCATGCCAAGCTGCGCCAAGCTCCTGCTCACCCCCTAAAGCATGAGATGCCGCCTTGGTAGCTCCTATGTCCTCCCTGGGCCAGCCCTAGTGACATGGATAAATGTGGGGACAGAAGCCCTGTGCGCTGAAAGACAGTTAGCAGGATCTCTGGCTTCTACCCATAAGATGCTACAGTGCTCATCAGTTGTGACAACTACTGTTGTCTCTGGACTTGGCCTAGTGTCCCCAAGAGGCAGCAGCATCCCTGCATGAGGCGCGCTGGTCCAGCTGCCCCACACCCACAGCCACCAGGACCAACACCGATGTGCCTCTTGCCTGCTCCCTGGCGTGAGCTCTGCAGCAGGGCTCTCGTGACTATTCTGCTCTTGTGCAGGCAGTGTAGTGCCCTTGTCCACCCTGACCCCTGAGGCTCGAGGAGCTGTCCACCTGTGTCCTTGCTCCTCCCAGGGTCGCTGCCCAGCAGTGGCTTGAAGCATGGACAGAGGAAGGCACCGCCTGTGCCTCTGGGCACCCACTGCCATGGTTCTGCTCTGAGCTCCTGGGGCCTCTGGGGGTGCTGTGTGGGGAATCCCCCCGAGCTCAGCCAGAGGAGCAGGGCAGGGACCGGGAGGGGGTGAGCGAGGGAGGGAGATGCTGGGTCCTGCTCACAGCCTCTCGTGGGGTGCCACACGATGCCTGCACCCCTCCACTGCTGTCACCGCTCATGTCAGTAAGTCTGTCTATCTGTCTGTCTCTCTGTCTCTCTCAGATCACAGGCAGGACAATCAATGACACTTTATGCACCAGAGCTATAAATTCAGCAGAAAAATGGGCAGAAGGGACCCCAGCGAAGCCCCTGCAGCATCACACCTGCTCCTAGACCGTGAGCCCCCACAATGGCCCAAGTCCAGGCTGGTTTCCCTGATGGACAATGAAATGCAGGACCATTCTGCCAACTGCCGTCTGCAGGACAGAAGTCAGGACTGGAGGCCGAAAGCCCGAGGCAGGTAAGGCTAGAGGAAGTGGCTGAAGGCCACACCTGCACCTGGAGCTTCGGTCTTTGTGGCCCCACACCTGGAAGACAAGGCCCTCCGTGGGCCTTCCGTTCACCGCCAGGATAATGTCACCAGCCGCAATGGCCCCGTGCTCCTCAGCTGGCTGCCCAGGAAAGAGCCTCTTAATCCTGATGAGGTCGCTCTGAAGGAGGCTGCAGCTCCCCCGCTCCACCTGCACGAAGCTGAATCCCAGGCCATTGGTGTTCTTTCTCAGCCTGACTTCAAACTTAGGACCTGGATTGTGGGGTGTGGATAAAAATAACTCCTTCAGTAGGCTGCCATTCAGTGGCCTCCACGTGCAGACTGTCACAAGGTGAATTATTTCTATTTTGCACAGAAAGATGTCATTTGCCTGATTTCATGGCAGAGTCCATTATACCTGTTAATCCACATCAGTGCAGCCCAACAGAGGTATTAGATGAACTGCTGATACAACCCAGTACCTTTTCAAAGCTTTCAAATAGCCACATTTTTTTTTAAATAGCCACATTTTTAAAAAGTAAAAGGAGACCAGAAAATAAGTGATACGGTTTTACCCTGGTAAACTCGTTGGCCGTTGGAAATATTGTAAATTGAAAGTGTACTTAAATTATCTAACCTATCAAGTACCCTAATTTAACTGATAGAGTATCAAGCATTCCCCTCCCCCAATCAAGGGGCTGATTGGGGGCTGCCCAACCACTCAAGCATATATCATACTGACTATGCCAGCTGGGAAAAGATCAAGACTCAAAATTCAGACCAGCTTCTCCTAGATGCGTGCGGACTCCATACCATGATAAAGCCAAAAATACTGTGGGTCAGATTGTTCTAAATTAGGGACCATCTGTAGTTCGGAAATACTCTTATTTCAACATATAATCAATATAAAAATTACCAATGTGTTTCATTCTTTTAATGAACTAAGTCTTCAACCTCTGTTACGCATCTTATTCTACTGGATTGACACAGTTCAATCGTGCCCCAGTTACCACAAAGTGCCCCCAGGCTACACAATGCAATTATAGACACCCAAGTCATGCATTGCTCTTTAAGAGCCCTAACTGTGCTTTTGATGCTCAGCACTAGATTCTGCCTCATTAGACCACGGGGACAATGATGGCCAATTCTAGGGACAGGTGCCATTGTGATTTGCCATCCAAGATGGGCAGAGCCCTGGACACCTAGGCAGGCTGGCAGCCCAAGAAGCTTCTGGGTTTCCTCCTGTCTGCCTTCACCGACTCAGCTGGCAACTGGGAAGGTGGGGATGGAGCCACAGCTCTGAAACTTGAACTGGAGCAAGACTGGAGCAGAGGGGTGGGGGTCTGAGGCACAGCCAATTCTGCCTCTGCCACCCTGGCGTCCTCGGCTCAGTTCGTAGTCAGCAAGAACGCAGAGCGGAGATGAAAGAGGAAGTGGATTTGATTTAAGGGTGAGGGTTCCCCACCTCCACACCACCCCCTACCCTAAGACTGCCTTGCTCCAACCTGTCCATGCCTGTGCAGTGGGACCACAGAGAAAGGGCTTAGCATGGGGCTAAGATCCAAATCATGGCGTGCTAAGGAAATAAACCTTATCCTATCTGGAAACCAAATCACAAGAGATGTGCGAGGCTCTGTGCCATTAGATGTGCAATTAGTGCAATGAGGCCCCTAAATGGAGCGTGCGTTTGCTTTGTTACATGATGCTAACAACAAGGCTGCGTTTCTGAATGCCTTTGTCTTCCACCCATATGATCAGGGGTCAGATAACTCTGTCCCAAATGCCTTAGTGGGAACATGGAACCAAGTGTATCTGAAAATGTACCACCCTTTCATGTCAATTTCATCCCTAAATACTTCTCAGGCATTAACATTCGGGCAGCTGATCAGAAGGCTGAGGAAGGCTTGGGGCACAATTATGCCTGGTAATCATTTTGGAACAATGCATCTACTGCAAAACAATGCATACCACCCGCTTGACTTTTGATCATAATCAGCACTGCTCGATTTTTTTTGAGAACCCAGAGGAAGCATTCCTGCCTTTCCCCTTTGACTTGACAACTCAAAAGCTGCACACGATGACACGACAATAGTAACACTCCATTCTCTCCCCTCTCACCATCTGTCACTGAGACACAGCTCGCAGGCCTGCCAGGCAGGGCTGTTACCAAGGAAACCGCCGTGTGTTCGTCTCCCATCCTGTCATTAGCAGAAGGATGCTGCTGTGCCGTGCCGAGGTTTCTTCTCTCCAAGACCAGCCTTGCAACCTAGAAAGATGGGTGGACACCCTCGATTTACACTCTGGACGGCAACCGGGCGCCACTTCCTTCCCTCTGCAAAGGCTTCCTCCTCTCTTCAATGCTTCCAGTAAGGTGCTTCATTTGCGTCTGAAACCAGTCTTCAGTCCAGGGCCACACTCAGTGCTAAACTCAGCCTCTTCCCTTTCCTCATTCTGCATCAGTCTTCCCTGTGCATCTGCACCCCTGCGGACACAGGTGGAGGCCCAGTGTTGCCCCTTCTGCCCTCCAAATTCCCATCTAGCTTAAGGCTCTTGAGCTCCACACCAGTAACAACTCCTCTGTGCTCCCAGTCTCTCCCCACTGGCAGAGTCCAGTTGGTCTCCAGCAAGATCCTCCTGGCCTGGCTTGCTGACCCTGCCTTCATTTCCTTTGGTGCAACCTATACAGCTGCTGCTGAACGTGGAGCTTAACTCTTAGTTAAAAGCCTCTGACATCTCCAAAACCCATGGGATGGCACCCCAGGCCTATGCCAGCCTGCACCACCCCCTTCTGCCTGGTGTGACTTCCCATCCTTCCCCACACCATTCTATACTCTTGTTACCCAAAGTGGGGAAGGAACTAGGCTGGACTTCTGGAAACTGGTTAGAAACGCTAAACTTCCAACCCAGAAATGTAGTCAGCTGGCCTGTACCCTCCCGTGGCCAGTGTCATTCAGCAACAGGCCCATGGCCCCACAATGATGATTCCCAGCTGTTGTCATCCCAGTAGCACAGCCAGTAGCCTCTCTAATCATGTCCATGAGCACAGGCTGAAGAACAGAGGGTGCTGATGACTAATGACTGTTCCGGAGGTGTGTCAACCACGGTCGCCAAGACAAGAGCATCTGATCATGAACAGAAGCCCCCTCTGGGAAAGGGAGTCACAAGAGAGCAGAGCTCTCTGCCCAGTAGTTTGCTGGCAGGGCTTCGGGAATCCTGTGTCCGTGGACTCCTCAGGTACCAGGAGAGGACCATGCCAGCCCTCCATGGGTGCAGTTAAAAGTGCCCACTCCAAGGAAAGGACAGAACATGGCTGGTCACCCAGAGACACTGCCTGAGCACTGCACGCAGTGAGGGGCACACGGTGGATAGACGTCCTCGGCTCACGGGCTCCTGACTTGCTGCCCAGAGGTGGTCAAGAGACTCCCAGGGCAGTCAGGGTGGTGAGCACAGCAGGAACATGGGATCAGGGGCCCCAACAGCAAAACTGGGGCGAGAGAGCACGTGAGAGCCAGCATGCACTGCTCAGTGGGGTGGCACAGGTGCGGGGTCACTGCAGGAGCCCGGATGGGAAAATCGCTGTGCTTTCCCAGCTCTGTTCCGCTGTCTGACTCCTAAGTCTAGGCAAGGACCGTGATTGCTCCAAGGCTATTTATAGGAGAGCTTTTCTGCTTGGAAACATCTGTCTGCTGTCGCCTGGGTTTCACAGTCCCACAGAAAAGTGGTGCTCAGTGGCAAAAATAGACAAAGAAAGTCACGTTTTGTTTCCTGGCTGCCTCTCCCTCACCCAGAGGCAGCAGCAACCTCTGCTGCTATCCTAGAAAGTTCCAGAAGGAAGGGAAGCACCCCAGGGAGGGGCACACTCACCTGCCCGGGACCCTTGAGGCACTGTACAGCCTGCTTGTGGGTGAGGCTGCACAGACTCACTCCGTCCACCTGCAGGAGCCGGTCACCTGGGGAAGGAGGCCAGCCATGAGCCACACCCAGGGGCTGCAGGAAGGGCTTCCGCAAAGGCCCTGCCCACACCCACATGCAGCCCGGGGAGCACAGAAGGAAGAGCTGCCTGGTCCCCGTGGGTCAGCAGGATCCCACGTGACCCTAACACCCCACTCTTTGAACTTCCCATCTTTCCTTCCGAGGCACCTAACGAAGGAGCCGCAGAAAGGCCTGTCTATTCTTGGCTCCCGCCGTGAGGCCAGGCCTGCTCAGCCTGACCCTTCCTCCTGTTTTCCTGAGAAACCATCTTTGAAATTATTTTCAAGTTGCTCAGGGGTAATAATTACATCACCAGGATTTTTTTTTTTTTAATTTCAAAACTGGTCAGAGAGATGTGATTGGTATCGGGTACACTAGAATTCAAGGGGAGGTAGAGATGAGACAGACTAGATAATGAGACCCAAGATGTCTTTTGGGGGTTGATTCTGGCAGTTTTGGAGAGCAATAAAAATAACTCTTTGCCTTCAGAGGAGTGAGACATGGTACAGGGTAGAGAGAAGGTTTCTGTGTCCCCTCAGACCTGCGGCTGCAGGGTGGGGGACCAAGGCCAACTCTGTCCTCTCCCATGAAGGCCAGCAATAACCTGCCTGTAAAGCTCTCACTTTATCTGTGTGCCCCAGTTTGCTCCCCCCAGCCGTGGACTCTGCTAACGCATCAGGTGGGAGGAGGCAGGTGAAATGCTCCCCTTCTGGGAGAGGAAAGCAGGCTCTGGAGGGCGATGGCTTGCAAGGGGTCCCACAGCAGATGGGATGGGGTCCAAGGCTCCCCGCCCAGCCCAAAGTGCCTTCGGCCACCACGCACAGCTCCATCCCTCACCCTGCAGGATCCGGCCTTCCTTGGCAGCGGGGCCTCCAGGAGTGATGGACTTCACGTAGATTCCTCCGTGGAGCACGCTTGTGTTGATGCCACCCTGCAAGGCATGAGAGAAAGCTCACCACTCATCGCCCCAACCTCCCCAAACTCCCTAAAGGAGGGAGCCCCTCCAGCCCCATCTATGTGAGCCCACCACGCCGCTCTTCCTGAGAAATAAGCCCTTGACCCAACCTGTCCCCGACCTCTCCCTCCCCCTATCTGCTGAGCCATGCAGAGTCGGCTGCATTGAAATCAGTGTTCCTGGAGGAAAGGAACCAGTCTGGCATGCATCGAAACCACCTGGGCATTGCTAATTGGAGGCCTCTGGGGCTGCTATGGCTACAAAGTTTCTTGTCCCTACACATTCTGCCCCACCCACCTCCCTGACTGGACCAGTGAAAGCCATGAGCTTTTGGAGATAGGGCCTTTTGTTCCAGAGAGAACACTGGGTCTTCCCAGAGCTTCTCAACTGCAGAATATTCCCTCTTTGTCTTTCTTTTGCATCCGTGTGCTGTATCGCCAAGTGGGTTAGACTTGGCATCAGGGGTTTCGGTACCCCTCTCCCCCTCTGCCCATCTCCACCCAGCACTGTCCTCTGTATTCGTCAGTGTAGGCTGCACTCACCATCGAGCAATAAAGTTAGGTGTCTGCACAGAACGTAGCTATGCAGGTGACAAGGAAGCCCAGCCACATTCCCGGGCAAGCTCTGGTACACAGCAAATGCTTGGTAAGTAGAGTCACACAGGATGGATGTACCACATTTCTTCAGGTAGCAACCAACAGAGGCAGATTTGCAATGCGTCTGAGGCTGATGCCTGGCATGTTTGTGTGTACGTGTGCTTGTTGGTGGATACAAAAGCAGAATTAAGCTACAAGGCATTTGCTAGGGGTCCCACAGAAGATGTTTTTAACTGAGCAATAGATCATAAACACCCTACAGAGCAAAAGACCAAGAGCTAACTCTATTTTTTTTGTTCTAATTTACTTAGTAAATGTAGACAGACAGATAGACAGATGTTTTTTCAATGGTTTTCCAGCCTTCTGGCACAGTTTTTGAATGTCTTCCTCTTTACCCGTTTCCTGCCTCCTCCTTCCAATCCTGTGATGGGGTAACACATTAATAAATGGTAATAACTGGGCCTCTAGTGTCTGTATGCTTCTTTTTATTACTACATGTTTGTGGTCCATGATTACATTCATTGTGAGGGGTTAGTGCATGTACACATCTTAATTCTTTCATTTAACTTCTCTATACTCGCATGATCATATAGAAACGGTTAAATAAAAGTCTGACTAAGCTTCATGATAGACACACACCAGGCATCCAAACGACCCTGCCATAGTTTGGATCTGAAATCCCCCAAAGGCCATATGGTAAGGCTTGGTCCCTAGCATGGATGATTTGGGAAGGTGGTAAAACCTTTGGATGTGGGGAGGTCTTTAGATCTTTGGAGATGTGCCCTCAAAGGGATCATGGGAGCCCACTTCCTCTCCTATCTTACTTCTGAGGCTCTGCCTTGCTGACCCCCCCCCAAATGGAGCCAACCAATCATGGGTCGAAACTTCTAAAAGTCTGGGCCATAATTACCTTTTCTCTTTGCAAGTTGATTGTCCCTGGCACTTGTTATAGTAACAGGAAGCTGACTAACACAGATCTGAGGCAGATGAAAAGTTGTTTCAGTGAATTCAAGACTACTTTGGAACGAGACTTCCAGCAATGCTAATGTAAAACCTCAAGGCAGTCGATCATCACACAAGGGCTCCCAACCCCCCTCCTGAGCAGCTGCAGACCCGCACTGTCAGTCTCGCCTTGCTAGTGGGCTTCTGCATTTCCTGCCCTCCTTCTATCCAGCTCCAGAAGCTCCTGTTTATTAGGAAGGCCTTGCAGGAAGGAGACACAGTTCTCCCTTCCCAGTCACACGGCTTCATTTCAGACCACCACTTGGTGGCCTCTGTTTCTCAGTAACAAGCACAGAAGTGTACACACGCTCTCCTATGTTGTCTTTTGCACAGAAAGGGGCCTCCTAGCCACAGTTCCCCACTTCTCTCTGGCTTGCTTGGTGAGTGCCTCATGGAAATCTTTCCATGTGGCTGGACGGAGTGCAAATTCATTTCAATGACAGCAGCTTGGTGTCTATGTGTACAGGTGCCACAGAACACGCAGCCTTTCCTCAGTTGGTCCTGGTCGATTCTCCCCAGTATTTCTGTCACTATAAGTAACAGTGCGTTAAACACCTTACATGTGCAGCTTTACACGCACACTGGGAATCTTGTTTCTATTTCTATGGGCTCAAGGATACAGTTTCACTATAATAGATGTTGCCAGATTGGATCCCAGTGTGAACATGCATATAATTATTCACATTTCTAACGGATTTGTGCCACAGTCATTTTTTTTCTCTGCATCCCATCAGTTTTTTTTGGCTATGCTGATAGTTACAGTTATAAAATTTCATTTTAATTTAATTTATATTCCCACGGTTTCTCATGAATTTGAGTGCTTTTCATTTGCTTGATGGCTATTTGGATTTGGGCAAGACATTTCATAATTATTTCTGAAATTAAATTTCTCCAAAGAAAATCTAAGATATTTTTGCTAGCCAAAGGAAATCACCAACTTTTTAGCATATGCATATATACATATACATATACATATATATATATATATATATATATATATATGAATAATCCAAACTTTAGCAAGTGTTCAGATGAGAAATAGCTATTTGATGTCTGTTAGGATTGTTGCCTCGAGTGAAGTATAAATTAACTGTCCTTGGTACCAGCCTGCTCATTCTCTGAGGACTCATGAGCCTTATTTCTTGGGGTCTCACTTATTCTCTTAAAACCACTGACTGACAAGCCGATGGTATGTGGGTGGGGCAACAGCCCAGGATCCTTGTTCTATCTAGATGCACAGCATTCTCATGTAGGAAAGCAAAGCATGCCCAGCATCTCTTGGGTTTCCTCTAGAAATTTTCACTGATCACACCATTTCCGTACCTGCTGAAAAATTCCATTCTCTTTCCAATCAACAATTAAATGCAACAATGACATTCCTAAAATCCAGACATTTTCCAGGGTCTCAAGGTAACAGGTTTCAGCACTTGGGAATAAGAGCTGCACCCTCCAACTTGTGGCTCTGAGCTCTCACCACCTCTGTGTGCTCTACTCTCCAAACCTTTGGGTGATCTCAGTTACATGGGTCACCTCCCTCATCAGGAGTCTGCCCGGTAGAGCTCAGAAGCCACATGCAAAGTGTCGAACTGGGCAGAGGTCTTACACACTGAACTTTGTCATTGCCCTTGGACTACAAAGTACAAGATTCTCTGTGATCCACTTGGGATGACCATGGACTACCCCACCTGACTTTGGCTGTGACCTTGAAGCCCCATCTTCTCACTGTCCAGCTTACCATAATAGTCAGGACACATCCTCCAGTTTCACTCCACTGCCTCCTCCCGGGGCTGGAGCTCCTGA
>RJWT010022263.1:0-17265 GCA_004365215.1 Cuniculus paca
CCTTATATTTCACTACTGAAGAAATTGCATTTCTTTTCAAGCATATTCACGATGAATTTCTGAGACACAGGGACATGGCTATGTCAGGCAAAGGCATTTATTTATTTAAGAGAAGAAAGCACTTATAGGAAAACTCTCACTTAACAGAAGAGGGATAGCTTAAAAAATGATCAAGTCAGTACACATAAGGAAAAGGCAAAAGGAAACAATAATGAAATGTAATAAATGTATAAATAAAATGTAAAGAATAAAAATAAAGCACTGGGGATTTAGCTCAGCAGCATAAGCTCCTGCCTGGCAAGTGCAAGGTTGTGAGTTCAATCCCTGGTACCAAAAAAAAAAAAAAAAAGGATAAGAATAAAAATAAATTTGAGTTAAATTTCCCTTTCAAAAGACAAACTTTCAGATTGGGCTAAAAAAACAAACATCGAGCTATGTAAAAGGCACTCAAAAGAAAGTGGCAAAGAAAGTTTGGAAATAAATGATTCGGTAGGTATATGTCAGGCAAGTCCAGAAACAGACATAGCAATATTAAAATCAAGCTCAAGGCCAAAGCATGAACTAGGATCAAGAGGATGAATGATTAAAGGTTTACGGCAGAGATTGCTAGACTCCTACAAAGTCTATTTCCCTTCACACTTGCTAACAAAACTCTCAGTGTTATTTAGGGCAGCAATATGTTCATATTTAAAATATAATGATTTTCTCATCCTCTTTCAAAACCAGTGTAGAAAATAAGTTGTAAACAGAGATTATTGGGTAGAACCTGCAGAAGTCCAGTTCAGCTAGAAGTTACTCCTACTGACCTGCCTCTTTTGCTTCCTTCTCTAGAACATGCAGGAGCCTGGCTCCTGAAGCTCAAAAGCCATCTTGCAACCATGACTAGAAGAATAGGTGTCACGTTTTAAAGTTGGCAAGGTAGGAAGACAGAAAGAATTCGCATCTCAGATGACCACAGAGTCACTATTACAGCTTTGGATTTTGTACCTCCAAATATCTTGGTAGGGTTTTGAGAAAACTATATTTCTACTTATTGAAGCCACTGTTCTTTGAATATCTTTTTATATGCATAAGCCCAAACCCTGTGGCATAAATGCAAACATAAAAAGTATCAAATATCAGCTATTATATGCAAAAAACAAAGCATAAAATTTTTAAAAATCAAAAGACTTAGCATTTGGTGAAATGACAATCATAGTGGTAGATTTTAATATAGTCCATCAGAATTCAATAGAATATGACATAAAAACAGGAAAGAATATAACATTAATTATATAATATAATCTTATTATACACATACATATGAGTAGATATGCATGAATAGTAAAGACTGTATAAACCCATATACTTACACTTCACAAAAAGGGAATACACAATCTTTTTATATGTGCATGGAACATTTACAAAATGAATCATGTACTTGGCCATAAACCATGAAAATATATTGTGGTATAGAGGACAGAAGAAAGATGTCTATTCTCTTTGCCGGCAAAATGACCTCGGGAGTTATTTCACTTTTCTGGGTTTTGTTTCTTTATCTAGAGAGTAGGGATCATAATAGCCGGAAATTTTATCATTTATAATTATGATCCCTCCTAGCCTAGCATTTCACAGCCTGATGCCCATTTACCTACCTATAGCTGCTAGTGCTGCATGTCTCCTGCCCTGTGTAGAGGGGTTGGGCCATCGGAAGGCTGCAACTGCTCACTCATCCTGTGGGGGCCAGAAGCAGGCATGAAGGTTTGCATTTCTCAGCTTGGCCTCAGCTGTGCAGTGAGCACAGGCTGTCTACCCCAGAATTCAAGAGCAACAAAAGAATGTTAAATGGATGGATTGTTACTCGCAGGAAAAGGAACAGGCACCATGTTTCCATTTATTCTTCATTTCAGACAACAACTGGCTGTTTCTGCTGGCTGGCACAGGCGCTGAATGGGGCGCACTCTGGAGTACACCCTGCAGGAGAAGGCTGGAGGGGGGCCAGGGCATTTTTTTGACACAGTCTCAGCTTTATTTTTGCTTATTGCTGGCAAGCTAATATGAGGGACAGTAGAAAACAATTGACAAAAACTTTGTCAATAAGGCGTAAAGAACAAGATGTCTTTATAGCCCCCAAAATATAAATGTTTTATTCCAACAAAGATCATTTGTGACAAAAGACGGAACTTCTAAATTTAGCTGTTGGTTAAAGAGAAGAAAAACACTAACACAAATCTTTAAAACAAACATGAAATAGAACAATTTTTTAAATTACAAGAAGTAATTTAGAAATAGGTAAATAAAACCAGGCATGGTGGTGTAAGCCGATAGTCCCTGTTATTTGGGAGACTAAGAGATGAGGGTCTCAAGTTTGAGGACAGTCTTGACAACATAGTGAGATCTGGTCTAAATAAATACATAAATAACAAACAAGTGAAAAAATAGTACACTTAAGATAGATAAGATGATTGTACTACTAATTTTATTAGTTCTTAGAAAAAAAAGTTAACATTCATAGGACCGTATGCCTATACCTGGTAAACTGAGCAACTCTGGAAGACAACTATATAAAATAAAAACCTTTGGTATCTTCCCATCACCTAGCTTAGAAAGCCTATCTTGTTATTGTTTTGGGCTCTTTATTACTTTATTTATCTGTCTGTATTGTTTATTGTTTTTCTTGTACTTTGTTCTGCTATTGCCTCTAGCATAGAAAGATGTACAAGCATACGCTTATACATGCTTAGAACTACTCCTAAAGAGTTTATGAGAGCAGATTTTATTAAGTATCAAAATATGAACAGCTACATTGAAGAAAATGAGACATTATGGTAGCCATAGTTGATTTCTTATCTTCAGGTTCTGAAGTCCAATAATGCTTTTATTCTTTGACTCAATTGGTTTAAGTCTGTTTTCTACTACTTGATTGCAATATGCAAGAAGATATGATCAGCTTTTTTGAAGAAAACAAAGGACATTAAGGTAGCCATTGTTGATTTCTTATTGTCTGACTTGAAGGCCTGTAATGCTTTCACTCTTTTGGTTTAGCTGGTTTTATATTATTTTGTTTTGCTCGAGTTTATTGTATATGAATGTGTGAACAACAATTTTGAAGAAAACAACAGAGACTAGGGTAGCCACTGTTAATTTCCTGTCCTTACGTTTTGAAGACCTGTATTGCTTGCATTGTTCTATTCTGATCTGCTTTGTTGTGTTTTACTCTGTTTTGTTTTGTTTTGTTTTGTTTTTATTCTCTTTAAAATAAAAAAATAGTATTCTATAAAGAAGTATTTTAATATATGAAAACGTGAATTTATTAAGAATACTACTAATTGTATATTTTCATAAATTATTTTACATAGGTAAGCTAAAATACATAGGATGTTATAAATTATACTCACTATCTTGGTGTATATTTTCATTAAAATGAACTATAATAAAATATTATATTAAAATTAAGTTTTACCCGTGAAATTTGAAGGTCAAAAATGAACTGAAGATAGCAAGTTTCCCCAACTCATTTTTGGTCACAAACCAGAGAGAATCTGACTGAGATCATCCAGGAATGAATGGAGAACTTGTTCCTTTGCTTTCGGGAATCTATAGCAACATCAGAATAATATTTGTATTTTGCATATATTTGCATGTTCCACCTCAAACATGTGGATTTAGAAATAGGCTGAGAGGCTTTTTTTCCTTTTTTCATCAAAAATATTTCCTACCATCTTGCTGTTCCTAATTTTTCTCTGCAGTATTTTAGGGTATCCATTTTTCACCAGTCTCTACTCCTGTCTCCCTTTTAAACAATTTGGTATGACTGCAAAATTAGTTCCCATCTTCCTGGTTAGAATGATCTTCACACTAATTTCTGTACTCAGTAAGTCCCAGGCTTTGCTCAAGCTGTTGTCGTTTACAGAAGTTCCATGTGTAGGAGACCATCCCTCTCAGTAAGAAGTTTCCCTTTGTCTGTCTGTCTGCCTGTCTCTCTCAATGCAATCATAGTGGTAGATTTTAATACATCTCTTTGGAATTTAATACTGGCCATTTATCAAGGAACAATGGCAAAGAGGCAAGGAGAAACAGAAAGACTAAAAAGTGAAGAGAGAGACAGAGAATAGACTATCTGAATTATTTTGAAAGCTTGGATTTTGTATCTGTTCTTCTTTTGTAACCCAAATGATTAGCACAATGCTAGCAGACTATATGAAATTGCTTTTTTATTCAACTTGACAGAAAACAGTAAATATCTACTGGACTGAATTATTAATTGTTATCAAGGGTAGTGTGATGATCTGTATGAAAATGATTTGAAAAAATGTAAAAGTCATTGTTTATTAAAAAAAAAAAGGTCTTTGTGAAAAATATACATGAGTCTGTCTCAGCACGTAAGCACAGTCATCCTGCGTCCCTGCCTTTTCCCAGTGTACAGAGGTCAGATGCCTCTTCCTCATGATGGGAAGAGATACTACAAAGTAATTTTAAATGATTAAGAAAACAGAGAAGCCAGGGGGAGGCAACCTATGAAATCAGGACTGTTCCATGTAAGTTTGAAAGTCTCTTTGCTTCTTTCTCTGTCCTCTGTTTCTTGTTTTCCTGCCTATTAAGAATTCCATCTGCCTCTCTGAAAAAGGACAGACCATGCAGGATGGTGGAATGAGGAACTTAGAGTAGGGGTTGGGGATTAAAAGTCTTCAAAGTCTGAAGAAGGAGGAAAATAAATGACAACTAACATCAATTGTCAGTTTCTTCCTTAAATAGCACATCTGGCTGCAAGAAATTTCAGGAGATGAAGGTGATGTTGTTATAAACCTAACTCACTCCAGGAGTCTGATGCATCCTTCTTTCACTTGTTGGTCAATAAAAAATTTGTCTCCTCCAGAATCAAATCACTGAAAATGAGTCACAATGCATGACTCAAGGTTCAACAAGCCATAGTATTTTTCCTCATACTGGATTCGCTTTTTCTAAGATTGATTTGTAGGTCAGTTACAGCTGCAGACCCAGGTAACTATAGATTTTGTTTCATTGTGTCTATAGTATGAATGTGTGTATTTGTGTGTATGTATAAAATATGTGTACATAGTTTGAATAGTGCTGTAATTATAAACACAAGTTCAAAAATATCAATTTTGCTAATTCATTGAAGAAACTAACTCAATTAACCAAAACAAATAACATGTCAAAGAATACATCTGATTTTCACCTAAAATCAAGTTATTTTAATTCGACTTTTAAAATTTAACTCAGTCCTTTCTTATATGCTGAGTATAGAACACTCCTCATGCATTCAAAACATTCACTGTAGTTGTCAAATATTTCATAAAGATTTGCAGTGGAATTAATACTATGGATTACGTGTAAGTGGCTACTCCCCCCTTGCATATGACAGCATCTCTATTTTTCAGTTTCCTGAAAAGTCCAACAATGGGTTTGTGTAAGTCAGAGCCTTTCTTCCTCCAGTTACTATAGGAGACATTTCCATGGACTTTCACAGTATGCAACAGAGATACATGTGAATTCATATTATCTCACTTTGCTGAGATTTCAACTATGCCTGCTAATAAATTAACTCTTGAGTAGACAGATTAATCAACCCTGAGCCAAGTCTTCACAGACTCATCACTGCCGCTGCTCAGAGATGAAAGACTCGAGCTCTGAGGTCTTGAATTCCTAGCTGGTGCTCACTTCAGCAGCACACATACTAAAAATTGAATCCATAACTGTTCTCGACCTGGCCCCACCCTACCATACTACTATGTTCCTTCTCTGCTGACCCCATCATTCTACTCGCTGATCCCCAAACACACCTCATCCCTCGCCACATGTTTTCTCACCTGAAACATCTGCTTCCTTTGGCTCTACAAATCCAAGTTCTACTCATTCTTTGTAAACTTCATATTTCTTAATTTTATAAAAATAACACAACACTTTTTGGGAAAAGGGTCTAACAACACAAAAATATATGTACAGCAAGAACGGAAAGTCTCTGAATTCTATCCCTTCCTTCTTCTATCTCACCCTCTGCCAGTCGCACTCTTCCTGCTATCGTTTGAATGTGTCCTCTAAAAGTTCAGGTGTTGGAACCTCAGTTCTCAATGTGGCACTGTTGGGAGGGCCCTAATGGGGAGTGTTTAGGTCATGAGGGCTCTGCACCCTGATTAAGTTAATGCTTTCCTCTCAGAAGCAGGTTAGGTCTGGAGAGAGTGGGTTCATTCTGGTGGAACTAGTTTCATCTTGAAAGTGCATTGTTACAAAAGCAAGCTGGCTTTCTTCTGCTCTCTTCAGGACCCTGTTCTCTTGCTTTTCTGCCATGTCATGAAGTAGCCTGAGACCCTCACCAAAAGGTGAGCAGAGACTGGTGCCAGTCTCTTAGACTTCCCAGCCTCTGGACTGGGAGCTGAAAAAAGTCTTTTCTTTTAAATTACCCAGTTTGTGGTATTGTGTATAGCAATAGAAAATGCTCTAAGACACTTGTCCTCCCAATCCTGTCGACTCTTTTTCTTTGCATGAATATGTATGCATACAGTTTTTGTTTTGTTTTTAGGTAAGTGGGGTCACACTATACACTCTGTGCTCTCTCCTCTGACGATCTATATAAAATTTTCCTTCTCCCAGAAATAACCTTCACTGCCTCAGCATCTGGTAACCTCTTCCCCCATCATCCCACTACGGGTTCCAAACACTTAGTCTCCATAGCATCTAATGACTTCCGATTCATCTCTTTATGATGCTGGCTTGTTTTGTACTTTTTGTGTAGGAGTGTGTTATCACAAGAATGAGGAATTTTCAAGGGCAGAAATGTTGTCTTGACCTTTTGTAGTGTTTAGAACTGCATTATGCACCAAAAAGGTCCTCGATACAGTTTAACTGAATAAGCGAAGCCCAGGTTCCCTGTTATTTGATCTAAGGCAGGAAAATGTTCTCAAAAGCAGGGGAAAATTAAAATGTTCTAAGATGAAGAACTTTAGATATTTTTCATGGCCTCTCCTAAGAACTCTCCCAATATGTTCTCTGTGGTGGGATAGAGGATCCATCTAAGTTAGCTGAGAAGTGTGGCAACTTTGTGAGAAGTCCGAGATCCCAGGAACAATTTCTCCCCTCTGACCTCTCAGACCAAGGACAGCTCCAATAGCTACAGACATTCCGAGATGAAAGTAGCTCACAACCAAGGAAACGGAGAAAGCGTTGTGAGGGAAGCCCCAACTGTCCAAGGGAAACCTGCTCTCTCAGATTTTTTTAGGCTTCTAAACTCTGACTGAACCAATTTTCCAATGGAATTAATCACTGGCATAACAACCACAGCAATTAAAAAAGACTCATTTTTCCTTTTAATGGCTGTAGAGTTGAACTTGACATTCCTTTAAAAAATATTCTCTGTGTGACAGAAAAGGTGAAACAGCCAATATAACATATGTTTTATTTAATACTGCCCCTTGAACAAGTTCACCTGTCTGCCTCAGTTTCTTATCTGACCATAAAAGGAACATAACATTTGTGCCCATCTTATTGTATTCTGAGCATTAAAATGAGATAACCAGGTACAGTATGCAGCAATGCCTCACTCACACTAAGAGGGTTGGTGTTGGTATGGTCTCAGGAGCTGAAAAGGTTTCCTACCTGGGATTCCAGCCACAGAAGATAGAAGAATACTGCTCAGTTATTAGAATGATAAGTTATTATGAGTGATATGTCCTGGGAAATTCTATTCAATTCCTTCATACCCATTACAATGAATTTGTCTAGGATCTTTATTAAACTTTCTGTTGCTTAAAATAAATGGCTTGTTACATGGAAAATCTCCCTTTTTGTGAGAAGTTTCCTCTGAAATAGTATTAGTCATGACTGGTGTGTGCATTCCTTTGACACTGAACATGTCTCCTACTAATAGTCTCTATTCTTTAGTACTAATAGCCATTTTAGAGGCTCTGGCTTAATACTGAATAATGAAGGATTTTGCTTTATCAAAATAAGTCACTGTTTGTCCAAAGGAAAGCTCCTAAATCTTGCAAAGAAGATCATTAAGCAGAGCAGAGAGAATGAATTCTAACTAATAACAAATTCTTAGAGTATTTCAGATAACCAAAATGTTAAAATATCTCCAATTGTTAGTAGTAGGGTCTCTTGCAGTTCTTGAGATACTGTGGATATCCACCAAGAAAATCCGAAGTAACGAGTTAGTTAATTCAGACATAAAGGCACTTGGCATCAAGTGATTTACAAGTGTTAGATTGAATTATTTAGTCATTTCAGTTGTTTATTTCACATCTGTGTGATATCTATGTGATAAACTAATTTAGGTCATTGTAAGAACTGGCATGTTCACGAGTGTAGCCTCTAAGGGCATAGGATTTGATATCAGAAAGCTGAAGATTTAAACTTCAATTTGGAGTTGGGTGTGGTGTTGCACACCTGTAATCCCAGCACTCTGAGAGGCTGAAGTAGGAAGATTGAAAATTCAAGCCCAGTCTTGGCAACTTTGTGACTTGGCAAGAACTTTTTTTAAAATAAAAGCATCATATGTGGAAGTACAGAAGAGGAAAGGACCAAGAATGAGTGGGGACTGAGACTAAGGGCTTAGGGGCTGTAGGGCCAGCCACCTACCTCAGTGGCCTTTGGTGCTACAGGCAGGTTCCATCAGCCTAGAAGCTCACACCTACCATTCAGACCCAGCAGTTGGATCTAGAAGGTGAGTTGAGTCGTAGCAGCAGCTTCTTTTCAGTATTGTTTTTAAATAATCTTTTTAAAAATCAAATAACCACATTACAGAAAGAATATGACCTAAATGCAGAAAATCTAAAATACTTAGGAAAAATAAGCCATCTATAATCCTATTAGCCTAGTTCATTTAATATCAGCACTTGGGTTAATTTCTTCCCTTTTTTTTGTATATATATTTAAAGATAACTGAAATCACAGTGTATATAACTGTGGATTCTGTTCTTTTAAATATAACATTGTCTCATGAGCATTTTCCTTATTGCTACCAGGCTTTTCATAACTATCCTCTAACAAGTGAATAATATATAATTAAGTGAATGAACAGTAATTTACTTAATTTAACTATCTTCTTACATTGTTAGATGCTTAGAATTGCTCCAGTTTCTTGATATTATAAATATCACATTAGTATACATTTCCTTGTATATTTTCTTTTCCTTATTTTAGATTATTTTCTTAGAACTAACTTGGAGAATTTCAAAAACTGAATGTTCCAGGACATGAACATTTTATGCCTCTTCATACTTACTACCAAATTGCTTTCCAAATTGCTTATCATGCTTAGTTCTGAGACTAGAGTATAAGAGTAACAAACCTCATTGCACCCTTGAAAGCACTGGGTTATTTCGTTATTAATTCTTTTCACTGCTTCAGTTTTCAGGCTATGATAATAAACCAGTACATGCGTAGTATGTCAGATGGTAATCAGTGCTAGAGAGAATAGGAAAATGGGAAGGGGAAATGGCAAGGGTGAGTAGCTGTTGGTGTTTTATATAAGGATCATCAATACAGGCCTTTCTAAAAAGGTGGGATTTGAACCAGAAAATGAGGAGGGAGGTATGAAAACCAACGGAGAAAAGAGGGTTTCAAGCAGAGAAAAACAAAAGCCCTAAAGCTGGTGCATGCTGGGCCAGTGTGGTCACTGCCCACTGAGAAGATGGGAGCAGGGTTAGGAGATAAGGTCAGAGTGAAAGAGAATCTAGGACATGTAAAGCATTATTGGCCACCGTAAAGACTGTTCTACTCTGAATGAGAAGAGACAGCACTGACGCGTTTTGAGCAGGGGGCATCAACACTTAACTTGTGTTTTATATGGGTACTGTAGTTGTGCTCAGAAGAGACTAAACGTGCTCAAAAGCAGACTTGGCCTCTTTCCCACAAACCTCCCACCTCCTCAGCATCTCCATTCTCTGACTCACCAATGCTCAGAATCTCAGTCATCTTTTACATCTCCAAACCAAACCCTGACAATGTGCCCTTCAAAATGTCTCTTGTATCTCCTCTCTCCATCCACTCCCACTGCCCCAAATTATCCGAAGAGTATCTAACTGACCTCCATGCCTCTGTCTTTGCCTTCCCACTCATACCACCTGATGCTGCTTGGACAGCCGTCCTCGCAAAGCTGATCTTTCATAGCTCTGCTCTTTATATTACTTGTCTTTCTGCTTTCCTCCACTAGGAAGGTCTGAATTCTTCAGAATGGAATTCAGGTTCTACAACAATTCCATTCTAACCCAGTGGTCAAAACTTATCTCTTATTATTCAGAATTAACTTGCCTTCCTGTCTAACGAGTTTCCTGACCCAGCCCTGTACTTTTTTTCCTGTACCCTTTTGCTTACATTGTCTCTCCTTCCTTGCACCTTCTATTTAAAACCTCCTTCCCTCCCAGTCCCACCCAGGAAGCCCATACACACTTCTAGGACCACCCTGAACATCACTTCCTTCACAAAGCTTTCCCCAATCTTCCTGGCTGGAATTATGCTGATTTCCTTTTGTGCTCCCATAAATTTCTATTGCATTACTTACACATTTGGTAGCCTATTTGTTTTGTGAATATGCTTGCTTTCCTACTAGGTAACAAGTCCTTAGGATACATGTCCTGCATATCTTTGTAGCTCCAACAGCACAAACTACAATGTCTTGGACATAGTGCTTGTTCAGTAAATGTGCAATTTAAAATTCCCCAGTGCCATGCTGCTAATTCATTCTTGATTCAGGTCAAAACTAGGATTCAGGTCATCTGGTTCCCAGCTCCAAACACTTTTCCCAAAGCAATTCTATCTGAATTCTTCTTTCTGTAGTTTATTGTCATCTCATCTGAGCTACATATGAAACCTGTAAGGAATTTTACAGAAGAATGACTAAGCAAAAAAAAAAAAAAAAAAAAAAAAGGCTGGAATTTATTTTCCATGTAGCTATTTAAACCAAAAAGTTGACTAAAGATTTGATTCTGAATTAAAAAGCAGAAACAAACAACAAAAAGTGGCGCATACATCTCTAGAAACTTGTAGCTTCTTAGAGTTTGTTTTTTTGAGTTTTACTTACAGGAGTCAAGCTACCATGTTTTTAGTATGCTATAAATTTGCAGAGTAGGGGAAAAAAGAAATAAGTAGGTGGAGCTGTTACTGTTTTTCTTTTCTTTTATTTAATCGGTCCTAACAACATTTCTAGCCCCCGAGAATATGAGAGAGTATAAACATTTGGGGATGAGGCCCGGCCACCAAGTCTAATTCCCAATTATCCTAGTTCTCCCTCTGCTTGCCCAACTTGGAAAATTTGCTCAAAGAGCTAGTGTGTTCTAAAATGGGCTTCCTCTTTGGAATTTGAAATTAAACAAGCAAATTATACTCATGATACATGTTCTACATAATTATATGTAGAATGTGAATAAAATTAAGTTGTAGCATTTAAAAAATAGTAACAGCTAGCATTAATGATGCTCACACAAGAATTCTGTGTGAGTGAAGAACTCTGATTCCCCTAGGAAAAGGAAGACTTGGCTGAGTTAAAACACATTTTAGAGAATGGTTAAAGGCGAGGGGTGGGGAGAGGAATTGGAATGGCTCTTTCTCTCTTCGCCAGCTCCCTTACCTCTCCACTGTGACTTAGGAGAGGGCAGGATTGCTGTGAAGAATGTCCCACTGAGGTTTTCACAAATTCAAATGAAATGCAATGAAATTAAAGCCTTTTACTTCACTAGAAAAAGGATGAAGCAGGAGCCCTGATTCATCTTACTCTACTCATCTCCTTGGGAGCATCGCAGTGCAGGCCAACCTGTGCCGCTGACGACTGAAATGCAGGAGAGAAATGAAAGGCACCTCAGAGGCATTTTCATTCCCTTCTCTCCCCAGCGGCTGACCCCAAACTGTTTCAAACAGAAAGTCAGTATTTTAGAAACTTTCCCATAAGCAATTTCCCTCAACTGCTCCTAAATTCTACCTTACAGAACTACACAGACCATTTTTCTTGTGCTCTAAAACAGAGACACGAAAACAGCTTTTTGCCATAACTAATGATCATAGCCATTTCTGCATTACATGGGTTGTATTTCTGGACTAGGGGAGATAGCACAGAGTAATGGGAAAGAACTGAGGCTTGGAGACAGACAGATTTGTGCTTAAGCCACAGCTGTGTGATCACAGGCAATTTCCTTAAGCTCTGTAAGCCTCAATTTCCTCACCCATAATGTGGAGATGATAATACCATCCAGCTGATCAAATTACAGTAAGGAATAATCTAGAACAAAGGTTGTCCAATACAAATACAATGCAAGCTGCAATGTCAGCCATATGTGCAACTAAAATTTTTCTAGTAGCCCATTAAGAAACATAAAAAGAAACAGGTGCGATTAGTGTTAGCACTCTATTTTATGCCCAAAATATCATTTTAACATGCACAAAATATTAGTGAGATACTTTTCATTCTATGTCTTTGAAATCCAATGTGTACTTTCCATGTACAGTATCTCTCAATTCAGACTAACCAATTTCAAGGACTTAATTACCATACTGACAAGAGACAAGTGGCTGCCATACCGGAGAGCATGAGTCTGAGAAAAGCCTATGAAGCATTTAGCATTATACTAGGCATGTAGTGATAGCAAAAACAATCACTACTAATATTCTTAGAGGATTGGTAATCATCTCAAGCTTTCTCCAGACTGTGCATGATACTTTTTAAAAGCATATAGACAGGCTGGATAACTCAAGCTTGAGCATTCCAGGTACTTCAGGGACAACTTCCTCTGGGCCACTCTCCATCTGTTGTATGGAGGGGAACACAAAAGGTAGCCTCAGTGGAGAATGTATGGAGTGAATGTATCCAGTGAACTCCAATCCTCTTCTAAGTCACTGGATTCAAAACTGTAAGAAGCAGGCACCACTACTAATCTATTACCTTCTCACATAAATAGGCCATGGTAGGAGATTTGCTAAAGTAGCTACTTGCTGTTTTACTTTTCCTCTTCCAATCAGTGAGGTGATAAGTGATATGCTGTGATTGAAATTGATTTTAAGTTAAACAGAGTTATCACATAGCCAAGCAATGCCACTAAGTATATGCCCAAGAGAATTGTAAAACATATGTTAACACAAATACTTGTACATAAAGGTATACGGCAGCATTATTCATCATAAACAAAATATTGAGACAACCCAAATGCCCAACAGCCAATGAGTGGATAAACAAAGATTGGCAAATGCATACAATAGAATACTACTCAGGAATTAAAGAGGAATGAAAAAGGAATGAAAGACTGATATATGCTACAACATAGACAAATCTTGAAAAACACATGCTAAGGAAAAGAAGCCAGTCATAAAATGTTATATGTTGAAAGATTCCACTTATATGAAGTGTTCACAATGGGCAAATACATGAAAATAGAATACAGAGTACTGAATAAGATATCTTGAAAGTGGTTGACAGGGTAGAGGAGATTAATAATGCTAACAGGTCTGGGGCTTCTGTCTGGGGTGATGAAAGTGTTCTGGAACTAGATAGTGACAATGAACACAACACTCTGGTCATACTAACAAACCAGTGAATTGTTAAACTGATTTATTGTCTTAAGGAAGCACAGCCATGTACCTAAGTACAGCCAGAGCCCCAGAACAGACACTGATGAAACTTTAAAAATGGAAGTGATTACTCACGACTAAAATATTATTCTATAAGATAACATCTTTAACTAAAGCATACATAATATCAAACCTTCCTCTCCTCCCCATAAGTGATAACTGTTTCAAAGTTCGGCATCCAGCATAGTTAGCACTAAGAGAGCACAGACCTAAAGACACACACACACTCCTAGATAAACATCCACACATGTGATGTCTCAGAATTTTCTGATGGATTTCTCCCTTGCCCTGAATGGGTGCAGCAGCAGAGGGCAATCAGTAAATTTCAGGTCTCACTATTCACCAGCTGTGTGGTTTGGGAAAATTTCTCAAAGCCCTCTGTGCCTCAGTTCCCCTTTACAAGGAAGATGATAAGAGTTCCTGGTCTTATTGTGATGGTTAAAAAAGTTAACACATGTGAAGTGCTCAGAAGAGTACTTGGCCTCCAATAGATCCTTTATAAGTGCTTAAAAATGAAAAATTAAAAGCTCTGTCTCACACCCGTGCTAAGTGAACTTGCTAGTACCTGCGTTCTTTCCATGTGGAACTCTCTTCCCCACAATATCTCCTCCCCCTCTTCCTTTGCCACTCCCAACCTTTACTTGTTTGTTTGTCGCGCTTATGACTCTGTAGCATAAATGATCATTTGCTCAAGTCTCTGGCTTGTAGCCATCAGCTCCTACTGGAAGGCAGGGATCTGATGCCAAAGCATCTGGAAGAGTGGCCAGCACCCCACCATGTCTTATGAATGAATGAACAAATGGTGGGGATTTCTGGGCAGTCACTGCAGAGCTGGGATGGAAGGAAGATTCACCTTTCACTGAATACCCTTTTGCACCATTTTATATTGTACCATGTGCTTATGTTCTTTTCATAATGATGAAAAGCAAAAAATACAATACAGAAGACAAAAAATACTTGGACCTGCGGGAGAAGCTGGTGGCCTTAATATCAGTGAACAGACAAGATTTCCAAGGGGAAGTGTGAGGCTGCCACTTCAGGCCACCTATAGACCTCTCACCTCTGTGTACAGTGGAAGGACACCTTGTTGATGGCACTCAGTCCTAGTCTTGAAGAACAATGTGTACACAGGTTAGTAGAAATATTTTTGTTTTTTAGTACTGCTTATTGAACATGGACCTTGCACATGATAGGCAAGTGCTCTACTACAGGTCACATCCCAGGTTCACAAGAAGTCTTAGTATCTTTCACATTGTACAATGTGTGTCCTGTGCTGACAGGTACAAAAATGAACTTTTCCATGGCAAAAGGCCTATTTCCAGAAGGAGTAAATAGAAAAGTCTGTGGAAGATTGTTTGCCCACTTTTACAACGGTAGCTCAGATAAGCTGGAGGCCACGGGGCACAGATGTCCTTGGGCAGGGACACATGGTCTTTACCATCTGCTAATAGTGGCCTTCCTCTTTCCTTATGAGGTCCTCTGCAATTCTTATAAAGATTACAGATCCCACATAAATAAGAGCAACGGACTTTAACTGAGTTGTTTTATAAAGTTATCCTAGCTAGTTTGGAGGAAATCTCTGCTCTAGTTGTCTTTGGGATCTTCCCACCTCCGACATCTCCCTTCCTTCCTTGTGCTTTAATACTTCTCTGCTTGCTCTCATCAGGAGAGAAACAACTAATGAATCACTAGCCCCTTGGGTAATGTATCATCCCTCCCAGAAGTGTTTGCATTAAAGAAAGACAACAATAGACAGAGGGACAAATAATGATAGTGTTGCTGCTGATTGATAAACTGATAATAATAAATAAACAATAAACACTAAATATTAATAAGCAAATAACAAACTGATATTAGTAAACTGATGATGACAGTAGTACCTGAAAATAGCAATTATTTATTGACTACTGCATGTCAAATGTGAATGGATACAATTTATCTTACTTATTCCTTCTACAACCCACTGATATAAGAGTTTATCACATCCAAGTTATAGATGAGCAATAAAAAACCATGGCTAGAAAGTAGCAGATGAGGGACTTAGAAGAACTGTCTTCAAAATGTTTGCTCTAAAAGAAATTCTATCATGGTATGCAAACAAATGGATTTCCAAGGTAGACCTTTTGACTCTTTAGGGAAAGAACTGGGAGAGTAAGGCAATCACACCACCCTCAATGGCAATGAAATTGTCAGCTGGAGCTTTGATTTTTAAGCCATCCTGTACGTCTATGACCATCTAGGTTTGAATCCTGAGTCTGACACCCTGGAGGTTGGGGCAAGTCACAGAGCCTCTCTGTGCTTGAGATTATTGTTAGACTCCAATGAGATAATGTAACAAAGTACTTACAACAATGTACAAGAATACATTCGGATAGATGAGGAAGGATTGAAAAATATAGTATGCTCAAACTTTTAAAAAATTGTTGCAGTAAAAGACATATTTCTATGAATTTCCCTCTCAAAGTACTCTCCCTTCTCTTTGGGCACATTTATCCCATCACTCTTGCTGCTTTCTGAAGGAGTCTGCAAGTCCTCATTCATGAAATCCTTAGTTGTTCTGTTGTGGGTGACTGATTGTCCTGAATGGGTTCAAATATTTGTTTTTCATGGTCATTGTGACTTAAAGGGAGAGCCAAAAGTCACAGGACTTCAGATTTGGTGACTGACGACACAGCATATTGTTTTTATGAGCCTGCCTTTCCATTGGATGTTACTCAGCAGCTGCATCCACCATATTTTTATCGCACCACATAAAGACACTCACAAAATAGGACTCCCAGAACTCCTTCAGAAAGTGGCAAGAATGATAGAATAAATGTGTTTGAAGTGAGGGTATCTCGAAGGGTATTAATGGAAACATGTCTTTCACTGTCATACAAATTTTTAAACTTAAACATTCATAGTCCTTTGATCACTATACAATATATGCAATTCATTTGCTGTTTTTATTTCTATAAATCCCTTCTAAATATTAGAAGCTCCACGCTTTATTTCTAGCTTCCTAAATAACAAACACTGCCTTTCACCTGATTTTAAAATATAGCTATTGGTCCATTTTCTGTGTTTTATTAAAAAGGTGATATAATAGAATTTTGAAGGAAGAACCCCCAAAACTCATCTCCCTACCACAATTAATTTTATTTTTGCACATTGCCTTCCAGTTTTGCTAATTCTGTGAAGCTACATGGAAAGAACACAGCATAAAATCAAATTTGTATTTTTGTCACAAAGTAGCTGTGAACTTTAATAAACTTACATAACTGCCTTTTGCCTTAGTTTTCCAAAGTATAAAATGAAAGGCTTAGACCACATGAACTTTAAGATCTATCCAGCTCCAGTGTGAGTGATTGTGTCTGTTGGCTTTTATAAGACACATAAGGAATTGTATGTATATAGTGTATAGGAAACAAAATAAAAGTGTTTACAAAGTTAGTTAACTTCCTAAACTATGTCTGGGAAATAAGTTTCATGCTTCCTGAGTTCTGCAGAGATAAAGGTACAGTTAAAAACCCCAGCAATTTCAAAAGTAGTTACCAAAACTACCAGAAAGCTATGAAAAGTCATATTTTAATATATTCATGACATACATTAATAATTCACAATATTAATCATATGTAACACATTAATTGTGATAAGCCCACTCTAGTCTTTGTTGACATGTAGCTATTAATTTGTATTGTAAATGTGAGAATATTATACCAGTGAGCCAGG
>RJWT010022264.1:0-17257 GCA_004365215.1 Cuniculus paca
AATTTGTAATAGCCAAATCTTGGAAACAACCCAAATGCCCATCGATTGAGGAATGGTTAAAGAAGATGTGGTACTTTTATACAATGGAGTATTATTCAGCTATAAAAAATGATTACATGGAGGCTTTTATAGGTAAATGGATGCGACTTGAGACCATACTCATAAGTGAAATAAACCAAACACACATGTGTAAACATCACATTTCCTCCCTAGTGTAAGTAACTGAAAGACTCAATAAGATACAAAATTCCTGATAAATATGAAGAAATGGTTCTGAAATCCAATGGCGCTTTTCTGTTCCTTTGAGATATAAATGTTTTTAAAAGCTTCTAACCAGTTTTATAACAACAGAATGTTTTTCCTAAGGACCTGGGAGCCGTACCTGTAAAATGAAAACATCAAGGGACATACTACGCTCATCTCCCAGTTTTCATTGAAGGACAGGAGGACCATGCTCAAAGTTGTAAAACTATTTCTTGTCAAGAAGATATAGGAAATTTACTTTTCCTTTCAGTAAGGGTAATCACTCTACCTCAACTCTTAAAAGGTTTCTAACCCTTTGTTTGAGCAGACTACAAGTTAGACTGGGTTATGACTTCTCTCCTCTATAGCAATAGCCTTGAACGAAATCTTCCTTGCCTAAACTTTGTCCAGTACAATTTTGGCTTTGACAATCAGAAGCCCAATACAGAATGAACAGAAGTTTAACTCTGGTCTACTTATGGAGAAAAGATTTAGTACGTAAAAAGGAGAAAATAACATCAAACAGAAAAAAATGAGTAATTCAACATTTAGAGCGCCAAACTTAAAGAGAGGATAGAGGTTTAAAAGATTATAAGCTTCAGAGTTAACCAGACCCACATTTGAACGCCTATCTATTTCCTACTATTCATAGGACACTGAGAACATTATTTACCTTATTTTTCTTTGTGGCATGGCAAACTAAGGACAGTAATAATAGTACTGATTGTGCTAAGAATTAAGTGTTCCTGAAACTTATATAAGTAGGATCTAACTAGAAATGTAGAACTTATTCTAATTATTTACACAGGGAGTAATTTTACTCTTTATTTTGAAATTTTCCATACCTAAAGAAAAGTTAAAGAATAGCATAAGAAAGAATTAACTGTATTGCCTTTACCTATACCCACCACTTGTTTACACTTTACCCTCTCCCATTTGGTTTTGGTTTTGTTTTTTGTCTTTTTCAGACAGGGTCTCACTGTGCAGTTCAGGCTGGCCTTGAACTCACTTTGTAGCCCAGGCTGGCCTCAAACTCACAGCAACCCTCTTACCTCAGCCTCCTGAGTGCTGGGATTACAGGCCGGCATCATCACTCCTGGCTACTCCCTCCCGTTGGAAAACAACTTGCAAGCATCATGCCTAAATCTTCATCTTTAGTAGGTCATTATATATACCCACTGAATAAGGACATTCGCCAATGCAATTTAAATGCATTATCACACCAAAAAAGATCCAATAATACCACCTGCTATGTAATCTGGATTTAATTCCTTTAACTGTTACCACGATGTCTTTTTTGCTTTGTTTTCACTCGCTGATCCAAGATTCTGTCAATGTGTGTATACTTCTCTTGATCTGCCCATTTTGTTCCTTTAACTCTAGGTGAGTATTCATGATTTTGCATATTAAATCTTTTTAAAAAAAATAACATGAACTTCTGTAAATACTCTAGATCAATTATTGTATAGAATAAACCAGACTCTAGATTCACCTGTTACTTTCCTTGTTATTAGATTCAGGCTTCCCAATAACTTTAGAATGCACATTTCTTCAAGTGCATATATAACATTCACCAAGATAGACATATATAGTACCATAAGGCAAAACATCAAAAATGTCAAAGCATTGAAATATTATAGAAAATGTTCTTTCACCATGTCAGTATTAATTAGAAATTAACAGCAATAAGGTACCTAGAAAATCCCCAAATACTTAGAAATTAAGTACCATGTTTCAATAATCTATAATTCAAAGAAGAAATTGTATCAAAAATAAGCTGAATGATATTGAAAACACAACTATCTAAAATTTTGTAGCATCCAAGCATCCCCTCTTTAATGGAAAATTTATAAATTTGTCAACTTAGGTAGAAAAGAAGAAAAGTTCCACGCCAATGTCCTCAACCACATACAAGTTAAACCCAAAGTAAACAGAAAGCAGTAAATAACATGAATAGAAGTTGTTATGTGTAGAAATTGGTTTAGGTGTGGAAGTTAGAGTTATCCATTATAAAAGGAGGACATTTTACCTTTTAACTGAAAGTAAACAAGAAAAAAAATCAATAGTCAAAAAATTCCTCGAAAAAATTAATACGGTTAATACACACTCACCGACCCTGACTGAGAAGAAATAAAGATGACAGAATTATCAGTACATTGAACAAAAGGGGTACACCATTGAAGTCTACTTATTTTAAAGAATAAAAAGAGAATATTATAAAGGACATAATGTAAATAAATTTAACTACTTAGAAAAATTTCTCTAAAACAATTTACCAAAGATGACCCAGAATTTAGATTAAATATTTCTAGCAAATATACTGCCTACATGATACTTTGACTTCTTATTGCAATACTTCAGGAGTCACATAATCAATTTATCTCACTCTTGCTAGTTTTGGTTAGTTAAGTGTGGTACATCAGATGTATGTACTATAAAAGGACATTTTTCCATTATCCCAAATGATCTCAGGGGAGTACTTGGAAATAATACTTAGAAATCACATAAATATCCTGTTTTCCAACTATCTTTCAACTAATAGTGAAAGCATTTATTGATAATCCTGCTTGAATCATTACAATAGGGTTGAAATGCTAATTTTCTGATTGTATTATTCCATCTACATTTATTAGCTAACATTCTTTTATAAAAAAGAGCTCCTCTGCCTCCCTTCTCCTTCCCTTCCTCCCACCCTTCCACTCCTTTCATCATTATGAACTCATGAATTTACTTTTTACTTAATGTTTTACAATCAATTATCATCACTCTTTTTGATGTGTAACTTGTCCCAAGCCAGCTTTTGTATTTTTCTTTGTGCACTTGACTTGATTTTGAACACCAGATTTTTCTGGCTTTTCTTAGAAACTCCCTTCCTAAGTTTTGCCACAGCCATTTCTCTAAGGAGTTCTTCAGTGGTGATTGGTATTTAAAAGTCCTGATCTAGATGCCAACTGTACTTGTTGCTATTGAAGCGGCATGGCTTGTAAGTCCTTTCGGCAGACAGAGCAAGGAAGTGCGTATTTGTGTCATCTGTCTTTCTATATATGATGACCGCACATGGAAACTTCTGGCTGAAATGCAACCCTATGTAGTTTGTCCTCATCTATGAAAACAGAAACCTTGCTTCCCAAAAATACCAATATACTTATGCACACATTTGTTTTATCCTATTAAATACAAAAAATAATTTTAAAATTATTTCAGTACCACTACCAAGAACAAATCAGCTAAGTAGATGGAAGTTCAGTCCCTGCCGACCCCCGCTGCCACCAGTGCTGAGTCTCTAACCCAGGGCTTTAGGAATCCCAGTCTAGGCAAGTGCTCTCCCACTGACCTATACCCACAGCTCTGCAATTTTTCTTAGCTTTATAATAGATTCTGTTTAGGGTGTACAGACAAAGCCTTGTGTTCAAAAGTTACTTAATTCTATGCTTTGCATGATTATTTTAAAATTGACATGCAGCTGCAATGTTTTTGTTTTTATTCAAACTTAGTGCCTGCCTTTTCATCTTTTTATTTTCTTTTACATGGTTTAAAATTAAAACTATATAAAAGCTTACTACCACAATAAATCTCACATATATCCCTTTACCCTTCATGCCACTCTTACACACTCTGTAAGTAAATATTTTCATTAATTTCCGGTATATATTTCCTGTTTCATTTTGTAAGAATAGGCAATTTCCTGTTCTTTCTTACATGATAGGTAACCTGTTATACACGCTCCACTGGGACTTGACTTATTTCATTAAACAATACATCCTGGATTCAAAGAAGAGCTTCTTTATTCTTCCTCTTTGCCTGTATTGTACACTACAGTGTGGAATACTGTATTTAATTCAACTATTCGCCTTGAGTGATCACTTAGACTGACTACAGTATTTGATATTACAAATTATTCCTTAATTAATAACTTCACAGATACGCTATTTCATATGTCATAAGGCCTAATTTTTATTTTTTTTATTTTATTTATTTATTTTTTTTTTGCGGCACTGGAGATTGAACTCACGACCTGGTGCTTGCTAGGCAGGCGCTTAGGCCGCTGAGCTAGATCCCCAGCCCTGGTGCTTTTGAGACAGGGTCTCACTATGCCATTCAGGCTGGCCTTGAGCTCACTTTGTAGCCCAGGCTGGTCTCGAACTCACAACGATCCGCCTGTCTCAGCCTCCTGAGTGCTGGGATTACAGGCGTGAGCCACTATGCCCGGGTAAGGGCTAATTTTTAGAAGATATTTTTCTGGTCAAAAGACAAATGCATATGTATTATTGTCAAATATCAAATTCCCTTCAGAGGGATTATATTATTTTGCATTCCTACTAGAATTATATGAAAACAACTCAGCTTCCACAGCCTCAGCATTGTATTATTTAGATTTTGAACAGTTTACCAGGCTGGTGGTGACAAATAGTTTATTCATAATGTTCTAATTTGTATTGTATTATGATTAAAGTTGAAGGTTTTCACCTGTATTTAAGGGTCATTTTATGTATTTATTTTGAACTGTTTGAATTTCCCTTTCCATTTGACATCATGTTTTTTTTTCCTTATTTACTTGTTAAAGAAAAATGAGTTCTTTGCCATGATGTAAGTCTCCTGGTTAGTCACTTGTCTTTTGATTTTGCATGTGGTGTTCTACACATAATATTTTCCATTAATTTTTATGTAATTGATATTACCAATTGTTTTGTTGTTTCTAGATTCTGAATTACATTTTGAAATTTTCCTCATACCTAAAGAGCCATTACTCATTTTTCTATTATTTAAGTTATCTTTACACTTAGATTTCAATCCATGTGGATATCATTCAGATGGTTAGTACAAGATATGAAAAAAATGAGTAACAATTGTTCCAACATCATTTAATTTTAAAGTCCATATTTCCCCAAACAAGGAATATGAGGATTGAAGGTAATGTCACGAGTGATAGATGAGAAAATGAGAGGCAATGAAACAGCTCAAAGATTGGCAGCAAAAGGAAACCACCATTGTCTGTGAGCTAAAGTATCAAAGGGAGGAAAAGAATGTTCCAGAAGTCCTGGGTGCAGGGTTAAGAAGCAAACACTAAACTTGTGGTGATCTATCTAGAGTTCTGAAACCACAGAAGAGCTGCAGCTACTGCCTCCCTATGGAGGGAGAATAGAAATGCTTTATTTCCTCCTCCCCACTGGTCTTCCATCCATGATTCCCATGGGCCAAACCCAGATGGAAACTGTTTAGTCGG
Source organism: Cuniculus paca (assembly GCA_004365215.1). Classification (NCBI taxonomy): domain Eukaryota; kingdom Metazoa; phylum Chordata; class Mammalia; order Rodentia; family Cuniculidae; genus Cuniculus; species Cuniculus paca. The sequence goes on from RJWT010022264.1 coordinate 5,468, forward strand.
GTTTTTATTCAATGTGACAAAACATCTGAGAAAAACAACATAAAGGAGGAATGGTTTCTATAGGCTCATTGTTTCAAAGTCATCTGTTGTTTTGGGGTCTGTAGTGAGGAACATGAACATCATGGTGAGGAGCATGTGGTGAAAAAAAGTAGCTCACACCCTGGCAGACAAAGGTGGGACTGAGAGGAAGGGGCTAGGAACAAGATCTGCAATTCTATGGCACATCCTCAGTGATATACTTTCTCCAAGTAAGCTTCCCCTGCGAGAGTTTCCACCATCCCAAAATAGTCCATTCAATCAAGAATCCATCAATGGAGAGCAGACCCCTCATGACCTAATCACTTGCTCAAAACCCCACCTCTGAAAACTGCTGTTTTGGGGACCAAGCCCTCAATACATGATCATTTTTGAAGACAAAATAGGTCCAAACCATAATAGAAACCAACAGACAGGAGAGCCTGGAAAACTCATTTTATAGAGCATAGCCCATTACAAAAGAGAATAGACAGAGGGTACAGAAAATCAGCTTGCTTTAAGGGCAAAGGACAGCACAACACTCAGTTTGTAGAGGTTTCAGTTCATAATCAGCTGATTCCAAGGCAGGGTGGCATGGCAGACAGGCCTCACAGAGGAAAAACAGTCGATGGCAAGCAGAAGATAAAAGGGCAATGGGAGGGTGTCTTTCTGCCCTTTTATCTAACTCAGGCTACAGGGATTAGGGCAGTGCCAAACCAATCAGTGGATTGGTTTTGTAATCTTCCACCCTTAATCCTAGCATTGTACCATGAATCAATCACACACTCAGGATTTAGCCAGTTCTGAAAAAACCTTACCTATTACTGCACAAAGCTTTGAGGGGACATCTAGACACAAGTCATAACATTCCATCCCTGACCCCACAATGACTCATGCACATCCTTTTATGCAAAAGGCATTTAGTCCATCACCAAGAGTTGCCAAAGTCCTGACAGTTTCAGCATTCCTGAAAAGTCCAAGTCCCACGTCCTCTGAGATTTATGGCAAACTCTTAGCTGTGAAATGAAAATGTACAAATAAAAAGAAAGTTAAACATTTCCAACACTCAATGGCACAAGATAGACATTAATATTCTTAAAATTACAAACAGGGGAATACAAGGAATGGGACCAAAGCAAGTCCAAAATCCAGCAGGGCAAACATTAAGTTGCATGTTCAGCATCCAAGACAATTTGTGGCAAGATATGAACTCCCAAAGTTTTGGGTAGTTCCACCCTTAAGGCACTTCTGGTGGTGGCAGCTCCCATGTCTCCTCTCTTGGGCTAGCTGTGCTTCCTACTTTCAGTTTTCCTCAGACAATCCATGTTCCTGAATTCTCCAAACTTTTGGGGTCTCCACTGCACACTCACAGCTTTCACACTGCCCTCTCAGGAAGCACACTGCCTGGCCTTCCAAGCATTCTTCTTTTGAAATTTTGGTGGAAACTTTTCTGATCCCACAACTCTTGCATTCTGCATACACCTAAAACCAGCAGCACATGGATGATGCCAGGGTCTGCCACCAGCTAGAGCAGTAGCCAGGCTTCCTTCTCTCTTGGCTGAAGGAGCTGAATGCCTGGATGTCAGCCATCTGCACTCTGAACCCTATTCTAAGGAATAAATTCCCTAGGCCAATGCCATTCTGGAACAATGTTCTCTGAAGCATTCTTCTTAAAGCAAAGTCTTTCACCTTTGCAACTGTGAGGCTTTAAAGGTTAGAGTCCTGCTGGTTATTGTGCTGTCCTCAGGCCATTTTGCCTTCTAAAAAACTAGGTTTTTTTCTTGCTAGACTTTTCAGTGGCCAATTTCTCCTCCATTCCCTCTTTGCAGGGTGCAACTTTACTGGAGCTTCCTTTCTGGCCAAACTCAAAATGTTTTAAGTTATTCTGAAGGGCTCTTTGTTCTTGATCTTCAACATAAATCTGTCTAAAAGCCCCCAACAGCAGCCATGCTACCAACTCAACACTAACTGCCTTTCAATTTCTTCTGCCAGATTAATTAGTACACCACCCTTAATCTCAGTCTAAACAAAGTCTCTGGACACCAGCAAAATGCAAACAAACTTTCTGTCTAGGTATAACACACATTGTCTGGAGTCCAATAGCCAATTTGGTCTTTCTTCCAAGCTAAAATCTCCCAAGCCTGGTCTTTCCCAGGAGCATTTCTATCAGCCTTCTGGTCTAAGCTCTGACCAGAATCTTCCATCAAATACACCTAAGGTGCTCTAGCTCCACTTTTTTAGCTGGTATCTCCAAACTTTTCCAAACGCTTTCCATTATGGTTTGGGTCTGGATGTCCTCCAGTGCCTCATTCAGTCATAGGACCTTTTCAGATGTGGCTAAATCTAGAGTGTGTGATGCTGGGATTAAGGATATGTGATCAGCTCATAGATTGGTTTGGTACTGTCCTAACCCCAGCAGCCTAGAGTATAAAAGGGGCCAAAAGATGCTATTAAGGTCCCTTGTTGCTTTTGCTGCCTTGTGGGCATCATGAACTGTTCTCTGTCAAGCCACCTTGCCTTGGACACAGTCAATTATGAAGTAAAACTCCTACAAAATGTGAGCTAAATAAATCTTTCCCCTTTTAATTTTGGGTGTTAGGTATTTTGTCCCAGCAAAGAGAGAAAAGTAACTAAGACATTTCCCACAAGCCAGTCCCAAAGGCTCTTGAACCACATGGTCAGGTACAGTCACAGCAATGACCCAATTTCTCTGATGCCAAATTCTTTATTGGTCAGTGTTTACTAGAGGAACATATATAACACAAGATATACAAATATATATGAATTTATAAGATTGGATTACAATGGCCACCCACAGAGTCAGATGAGGAAGAGTGCAGAGGGTCTATCTGTGCACTGGAAACTGAAACATTCAGTCAAAGGTCTGGAGCTCACTAAAGTGTCCTATGTAAGGCCATATCAGAAAACCAACAGGTCTGCAGTGGAAGGCTAAAGACTAAGCTGGAAAACTGAAGGATCTGCACCAGAAACTGAAGAATCTGCACTGGAAGATGATGTCCAAGGTGAAGGTAAAGACTGGAGCTCCTCCAAAGAAACAGAAGCAGATCCATCCTTCTTCATTTCCCTTTTGTGCCATCCAAGTGACAAGCTGCCTTAGGGTGGGACTTCCACACCCTATGGGGTAGAATTGCTGAATCAATTAGTTAAGCTTCTCTTACTCAAGTTGACACCATCACTTTTAATTACCATTCCAGCTTGTACCACAAGAAGTGTATCAATTAATTATTTATATATCCTAATACATCAAAATCCAAAGATAACCCCATGTTTGAAAAAATTTTAGTAGATAGAAAAGATATAAAATTGTTTTTTAAGGGAATGAAGTATTCCTAGAATTAGTCCAATGAGACAAGATCATTTTTTTGTGAAGAAATCAATAACATATCTGCCCAATCGCCCAGAAAATCAAAGTCTCAAAATCAAACATCTTGTAACTTTACAATTTAGTTATTTAAGAATTTTCCAGTTGGAGGAGTTTCTAGACCCTTCAATGTTTATTGCTTCTGCTTCTCTTCTTTTCTCCCTTCTTCTCTTTGTCAATGTCCTCCTCTGCCTTAGCTAACACCACCTTTCAGGGAATTAGATCACTAGGGGAAATATGTCAAGTCAAGTAAAAACATCCTGGCATACAGAAGGATAAAATAAATAATAATAAGTAGAAGACAACGTTAGTCATCATTGTTCTGCATAGACCATCTCCAATAAAACTATTTTAACAAGCACCCTTAGATAATTAGTTCCAATGACTAATACCCACCAATCCAGAGCCTAAGGAGTATGAGTGACAAACAATAAACCTGCTTAAAATAATGTGACTGATTATAATTCCATTTGAAATAAGTATAACAAATGGCGATGAGCTATCTACTTAACCATGTGGCAAATTTTAATTGTTAAGGTTGTTCATTTCATTACACAGTGTCCTTTCCCAGAAAATATTTTTGCTGCTCTTAGGGTGAGAAATTGTTGTCCTGTACCTGGTCACAAGGTTCCTACTTATTTGACTTGTTTTTATTTTATTTAACTTCTAGTAAACATGGAAATTATTATAGCCAGTGGAGAGAACTCGAAAGATATATATATATATATATATATATATATATATATATATATATGTTAGCTTAAGCCATGCAGTTTTATTTTTCTACTCTTATTGTTACCATACCCTTTTTCACCTATTTCTAACTTGCTCCATATACACCTATAAGCATTTGTTGCTGAGAGTGTAATCTGGGAATAGATGCAGAGGTGAAGTATGCAGTACAAGATGTTCATTTACAATCAATACTGATAAAGAAAAAAGAAAGAAGTAAGATTGAGCAGAGAGAGAATGCAGGCTTGCTCCAAATGGCCAATCTACCAAGGCACTCTAATGCAACTATTGCCCATGAAGAGAATCCAGTGTCAAGTCAAAATGGCTGGCACACATACACCCTTTTCTCAGTCACCAGACACAGACTGTCCCAGCAAAGATGTGATCTCGGGCAAAGTGAGCATGTAGGGCTGAGCAGATTCCAAAGAAACTGAAGTGGAGACTATCTGCTGATGATAATTATCTTTGATTGGACACGAAGTCCTTCTTGGATGGAGAAGCTGAGTGACACATCTCTGGGTCTACCACAGTCCAACTCTCTTACTGCTTAGATCTAGGAAGACCAGCTCCTCCAGATGTCTAGTGTGCCTCTTTTTCTGAAGGGAAACTTAGAAGAGAGATGTCAGTGGAATAAACTACATTTGTTAAGTCTAAGTGGGTCTCAGGGTCCCAAATGAAACTCCTTCATTCAATATGCATTTTAAATTCCACTGGCCCTCAACTACCATTTCTGTTGGCCTCGGTGCTTATTTGTTAGTGGACCCAGACTTTCAGTCCTAAGGACCTGAGCTACTGGTCATCGTGCTGTTGGAAGTACTGAGACAGGCCAAAGTAGATCCATTGGGTTCCACATATATTCCTTTCTGCCTCAACTGTGCAATAGCATCACCATCTCCTGCCAAGATGGTGACTCCCCTTCTTTCTTTTAGTCCCTGGACAAGTAGTTCAAAATGCCCAGATGACAAGCTTATAATTGAGATTCCTGCTATACCCTCTTGAGGACATATATTTTCATTGAAGACTAGAAATGTCCCTTGATTCTTGTTTCTTTTTACTGAGACCAGAGTATCATAAAATAGTCACTGATTTGATGCATGTACTGAATTTCAGAGGCTGATACCCTATCTGTATAGAGAATTGTGTCTTAGCTTCAAATGTTCTACCAGACTAGCAGTTTCTGAGTATAACAATATCAGATGTGACTGTGAATGTCAAGGTCATAGGCCTACTTATGAATCTCCTTTATCGTGAAGTAGGTGCCTTAGCATGATGCACTGTTATGCTAGATTCCGTATCAATGAGTCAAACACTCTATAAACTCTTGGATAATAGTTCTGGTTAAGGCCATGTTTGTAGAAAAAACAAATCTATAAGCATAATGCATATACATTTCAATCAGACTTGTAAGAATAATGCACTAACCCATGATGAAACAAATACAAGTCAGCCTGCTACCTAAAGGCTTATCGGTCTTCATGAGTAATAGTGTCATATTAACAGTGGTCTCTGTTACCAGTGTATTGGATGTCCAATAGTAATCACAGCTAGAAAAGCCTTGGTGTGTGGGAGTTCAGGTTGTTGGGGTCATACAAATCTTTCATCATTTCTGCCATCATTTATGTATCTGTTATATACTATACTAGCTGACATCAGCTATGCAGATCACTTTGTTGACTGGATTATTTAGCATCATTTCCATGGTATGAAAGTATTCAAAAATCATACCCATTCTCATGCGTCCATTCATATGCCTCCACCCCACTTTCCTGTCACCAATCTTTCATTCTTTCTCCCTCCAGGCTTCAGACCAGACCACCAGGCCATTCATCAGTATCCATGAGTTTGTATGTATTCAGATTGGTTCTCTTTCCATGCACAGGAGATAACTACATTCACCCCTGTATTGGAAGGATTCCCCTTGTCTCTCAAGGTTATCCTTGAATGAAATTGTAATGTTGCTGCCATTTATCTTTGACTTATACACAAATACTAAGCCAACATAAACTCAGCGAAACTCAGCTTTTTCTGTCCTTCATCTGACATCTTAGATTCTTCATAAAGCAGTTAGTATGAGTTGAAGGAGGAATCTTGGTGTCACAGTAGTAGGTGCCACAAGGACTACGGCCACCTGTTCATGCTCAAGAAGTTTCTCAATAAGTTTATTTGTGCTTTCTTGTCTTCCCAGCACTTAGTCCAAATACCACTTTCATTTTACAATGAGCATTCCTGGATCAATATGACCTTATAATTTAAGTGCATCTGGTAGGACCTGACTCATAAAGAACAGTTCTAGACATATGGTCACTTAGTTTTTCATGATCACATAATTCATTTCTCTCAGCATTACGTGAACTTTTTTTTTCAAAGATATATAAATCTTATGACAAATAACATGGCCAGAACCTTAAATGTCCACGCTGTGATTTTCTCACTAGGACTTGACTCAAACTATACTAGACATACTTTCCTGCCACTGATCACCATATATATATGTATATATATATATATATACACACTTCAGACTGGTCATATATAATATATATATATATATATATATATATATACACTTCAGACTGGTCATATATAATATATATATATATATATATATATATATATATAAAATTTTGTTTGTTTGTTTGTTTTTTGGTTTGCACACTTTGTGAGCCAAGAAGCAGGGCTTCTTGCATCACAGCCTGGTTGAGCTGAAAAGTCTTATCCAGCTCAAGGTTCCAGTCAAACTTTCATGCTTCCCAGAATATTGGCTGGAACAACATGCAAATGTAGAATTACCCCTAGAACAACAAAAGGAGTACTAGTGTTTGTGTTTCTTCTTTGGGGGGCAGTATATTTCAAGACACTATTTCCTTTTTACTTTGGAGGTAATGCATCGGCATGCTCCTGATTTCTGGACACTGAAAAAATTTGGATATTTCAGAGCCATAAATCTTTCCTTGTGGATGATTTCATCCTCTTCCCTTTGGAGTATATGTCTTACCAAGATTTCAAACATGCTGACCATGCCATGCTTATATAGCCCAATCAATATAATACCACAATTGTAATAAATCACTATGATATTCTTCAGTTGCTCAGACAGTCTAGATTTCTTTGTACTGTATTACAAATAAAAGCTAGTACAGTTTACACAAATACTTGAACAAAACCATAAATGTATACTGTTGTCAATTTCACATGAAAGTAAATGAAATCTGATTCTTTTTTATAATATGAGAAATAAATACATTTTCCAAAATGATGACACTATATCTGAGGTTTATTAACCTACCCAAAGGTATAACATCTAGCACTGTTGCTGTCATCAGAACTACTATTTGAATTTGCAATAATCTACAGTTATCATCCTAGGGCCAACAGCTTCTGCAGGTACAAAGTTGACCAATTAAATGACCTATCATCTCTGCATCCCTTAAATCATTAATAAATGAATTCATTAATCATCACCACTTTCCTTCTCTAGGATGCTGTTATTTTGTATTTTATTATCCTGGCTACAGTGACAGGAGTAGGGTTCAGAGCCTTCTACTTGGTTTTCCTTGCTGTGACAGTTTTTATCCGCATGACTAGGACTCAATGTGGAGGTGACACCAAGTGCCAAGAATACCAAATTCACTTATTTCTGGACACTGGAAATGACCATCAGGTGAGTCCATGGACTCCATGGACTCCCTCATGTTCTGGTTACCATTTGTCACCAGTTTAACAAGAGGGCCACAATAAGGCTTTAGACCTTTGAATATTAGTATCACCTCAGATTCTGTGTCAAAAGAACCCAAAATACCTGACACTTCCTCTTTCACTTTTCCCTAATAAAAAATTATTCAAATAAATAACCTGCAGATGTTTTAGAGAAGGATTAAGAGAATTATTACTGTGTAAAAACCTATGGTTTTCCTCTTGAAATTGACCCACCTCTTCAGCAAGTTTCAGATCTGAAAACTGGATTAGATCCAGGAAACAGGCAAGAGATCATGAATTTAAAAAAATGAACTGTATTTTTAGAGACGTTCTGGGTTCACAGGAAACTTGAGTGAAAAGTACAGTTTCCATATATCCCCTGCATCCACATATGCAATTTCCCCTACCAGTATCAAGATTACACAGTAGGGTGAAACACTTGTTATAATCAATGAACTTACATTAACAGATCATTATCACCTAAAGTCCAAAGTGCACATTATAGTTTACTCTTGGTTTTGTATACATTATGGGTTTTGACAAATACAACACATATCTTCCATTAATCATAGTGTCATATAGAATACTGTAGTTTTGTAGCTTTTCTGTTTCACTTATTAATTCCTTCCTTTCCCTAGTTCCTGGCAACCACTGATCTTTTTACTGTTTTAGTGTCTTTTGCTTTTTCTGGAATGTCATATACTTGGAATTATATAGTATGTAGCCTTTTCAGATTGGCTTTTTAAATTTAGTAATGTACATTTATAATCTGGAATCATGACATTTCATAATGGTAACCAATTCTCAGTATACCAACCATTTCTTATGAAAAACTATTTTACACACATGCAAACTGAATAATATCTTAGACAGCTACCTACCTATTTTGTCTTTTGGGATGCTCTGCTCTATTAACCATTTCCATTTTTCTATGGCTTATTCTGCTTTGACCTACTCTCCAATCTTGCTGGTCAACAGCCTGGTTTAGGACCTTTAAGCTCTAGTACCTGGCCTCTATTATTTTGCAGTTCTACGTTAAGCATTGCCATTAGTGAATCAACTATACTACTGTCAGCCTTAGATTACAGAAAAGAACCACCACTGAAAGTTTAAGTGATCTGGTTGCACTTCTAATGAAAACATATTTATGCCTGTGGTACCAGATATATCATCTAGGACCCAGGAACAAAATTATATCATGGCCAAACAACATATATTAATTACAGGATCTTCATATGCATAAGTTTTTACTCTCTTCCACCTTGTACCATGGAAATTCTGTCATTTTGACTTTGTAAACAGAACACCATTGCTTTTTTCATGTTTCCAGAGACCACTCTAACAATGAGTTCATCACATTCTCTGGGATGATTGCCAAGCTGTTAAATATTATAATTCAAGAGAATGTTTCAAAATTAACAAATTTACTATTTGGTTTTTATTTCAGGCCTTTTTAATCAAGCATCCTCAGAATCCAGTCCTCACATCCTCGCCCAGCTCTTTTCAGTGAATATTGCCTAGTTCCTGTGACTCTTCGGGGAACTGTCCTTTTCCAGCCTTAGTCTCAGGAACTTAGACCTTGCCAACATAGACCTTGTGTACAATTTAACCTTACTACTGTACTGGCCTTCCTACTATACTGTACTGCAATTTAACCTTACTACTGTATTGTGGACTGGAAAGAAAGTGATGTGGGTCTGAGGCACACACATACTACCTCATGAGAAAGAGGCCTATAAAATGTCTTTCACATTATGGTAGCCATAGCTGATCTCATATCATCAGGTTCTGAAGTCCAATAATGATTTTATTCTTTGATTTGATTGGTTTAAGTCTGTTTTCTACTACTTGATTGCAATATGCAAGAAGATATGATCAGCTTTTTTGAAGAAAACAAAGGACATGAAGGTAGCCATTGTTGATTTCTTATTGTCTGATTTGAAGGCCGGTAATGCTTTCACTCTTTTGTTTTAGCTGGTTTTATATTATTTTGTTTTGCTTGAGTTTATGGTGTGTGAATGTATGAACAACCATTTCAAAGAAAACAACAGACACTAGGGTAGCCATTGTTAATTTCCTGTCGTTATGTTTTGAAGACCTATATTGCTTACATTGTTCTGTTCTGGTCTGTTTTGTTGTGTTTTACTCTGTTTTGTTTTGTTTTTATTCTCTTTAAATTAAAATAAAATAAAATAAAATAAAATAAAATGTCTTTCAGTGTGCAGTAATAAGAATACCTCTTAATAAGGGTAGGTAATCCATGTCCTCAGGCTTAGAAGGTTCAGAGATATCATATGTGAAGCCAAAATCATCAGAACATCCATGCAGATGTCCTGCATGGTAATCTTGGTATGGCAGGCCTATCTTTGCTAGGCACTTAGTCAACTGTGGAAACTCAAGGTTTGGACACTGACTTTTGCTACCCCTCCACTACAGTCCATAAAAGCTTCTTTATATATAATCAGTAGGCCTTTTATCAGAAATCAGTGGTATTTGAAAATAGCTAATACCATTCTGCTTGCCTTTATTATTTCTCCTTTATGTTTCAAATGTATGTGTCACGCTTACTAATACATTCTCTTCCCCTACCACACATGATAATTTAACAACTGGACCTTGTTCCACCAGCCATCTGTGCTCCATCTATGACTAGTGATAGAATCCTCATTGTCAATAGTATGGCAGTAATCAAGTTACAAGATTCCTGCTTTCCCAGTTCATTCCTGGTACTAATTAATGTGGATTTTCTAGATGTAGATGTTGATATGGAGTTTTAGGCAAAAGATATTTATTATGGATCAACATTATGAAAGAAAGAGGAGCTGGGGATGTAGCTCAGCGGTCTAAGCGCCTGCCCAGCAAGTGCAAGGTCGTGAGTTCAATCCCCAGTGCCACAAAAAAAAAAAAAAAAGAGGAAAAAATAAAATTATGATAATTTGCCAGTTTAATAGCAAGCTGTGGACAATGTGTATTACTCATGAAAATACCCCTAGTCAAATGCTGTGGTGCATACCTGTAACCCCAGCACTGAGGGAGACTGAGGCAGATGGATTCCAAATTCAAGTCTCACATGGGACTCTGTCTCCAAATTAAAAAAAAAAAAACAAAAAACAATAAAGGAAGGGGGATGTAGCCTGGTAGTATAGTGACCTTAGGTTTGATCCCTAATTCTTTAAAGAAAAAAAAAAAGGCATCCCTAAAATGGCCTCCCTTCTCCCACCTTAATTATTCACAAGATGTAATCTATCCCTGAGAGGGTGTGATCTGAGGTAAGGTAGCTCTTTGCAGGTGAAACATCCTGGGAAGGATATGGCAGCTAGAGGCTATCAGCTGATTGCTATCCCTGAGCAAGCCCTTTATTGAAGAGAGATCATGTTGACCACAGTATTTTAAACCTCCTTTCAAGACAAAATGTATATAATTATTTCACATTAGTGTCTGTCTGCTTTTTAAAGAAAACTTTACTAGGTTTTTTATGGGCCAACTATAGCTTATACAAATCCTGTAAAAATACAGTGTTCGAAATTGACAGCCCAACCTGGAAGATTCACAATTTTTCATAAACCACATATATATGAGCAGAATTAAATTAATATCATTCTTTATTTTATTTATTTATTCTTTACAGTGAACCCAAGATCTTCTCACTTAGCTACATTTTTAGCTTTGTTTTTAAAATCTGAGACAGGGTCTCACCAAGTTGCTAAATTCCCAGGCTGGGCTTAAACCTGTAATCAACCTCCCAGTGTACTGGGATTACAAGTATGTGCCACATACCTGGCTAGCATCCTTGTTACCATCACTCTGAGTCATCAAGCTATTTTCATTTTCTCTCCACCAGTTACTCTCAACTTGTCTCACAATTTGAGAATAGTCCAAAACATAAAATTTTTGCCATATGTGTGCTCATCTGGAGAAGCTTTGCAGTGATAGACAGCTCTCTTCTCTTTAAGAAGAGAGCTCCT